>CAXAMN010025805.1:693191-858674 GCA_963970005.1 Durusdinium trenchii | reverse complement strand
GATCTGGTTTGATTTGGTTGAGGTCTTGGTTTCTTTGACTCTCTTTTATCTGTCATTCTTCAAATCCGGGAGAGGACAGCTTCCGGGATATATATAACTGCCTTCACTGGGAAAACTATGAACAAGAACAATGGCTCAAACTCCAAACCAAGCCAGCGTCTGCGTGTGTCTGACACTATATAGAAGGACCCCCCAGTCAGACACCTGGGAAGAAACACCAGGAAGACAAACTCAGTGGTTTGACAGGGTTTTCGTGTATATATATTTAAATTCTTATTGTTACTAGTAAGGCACTTGTTTCTATTAGCTTCTTGTTACTACTAGTAAGGCACCTGTTACTACTAGCGTGGCACTTGTTACTACTAGCTATATATATATATATATACAAACCCATGTAATTACTTGTTGTCATGATGCAAGACTTCATGCGCGGCCTCCATCCCATAGTGCCACCCATGAGGCCCTTCTTCGCATAGATGCACTTCGCTTTGGAAAGGCCTTGGTTGACCTGGCGAAAGAAGTGTGATGCACTTGGCCTTGGAGATCTTTAGATGCTCTCTCCGGCATTTTTGGAAAGAATCATGTGTGACGTCACGGTTTCCCATCATGACATCTTCATCATCTTCTCTCTAGCATTCTGTAGCGAGCATTGCTTTCCTTGTCATCTTCTGCGCTGGCATGGCTGGGTGCAAAAGTTGTGGTTCCATTCTTCGATGACAACCTTGTGAAGCCAACAGGATTGCATTCTGTATTATGTATTTTTCCTTTGCTGAGTAGGAACATTCCCTCCCAGGTCACCACCTGCAAACAGCAAGGCATCTGGCCGGCTCCGTAGCCAAAGCGAAAACAGCAGCCATGAGCCTGAAACCCAAGTCCAAAAGCCCTTTCAGAGGGCTGTTTTGTGAGTCCTAAGTTAAACTGGATTCCAACGACTATTGAGTTGACATTCTCTGGATTAACAATTGATTAAATGTATTACTCTGGAGATCTTTAGAGATAACGTTAAACAAATCCCCGGTCCCCAGGTACTTCTAAAATCAGGTCTTCGGCTTTTTGTTGGCTGGTATCGACTGTCTATGTGCTCCACGTACCTTTCTTTTTCTACGCAGGAAACAAAGGCACCTCCAGGTGGGGAGCTTGGGAAACGAGCATCGTATCAAGCTTAAGGAAACAGGAAACAGGTGCAGATTTCTACCCGTCCCACAACCAGTAAGAATTTTAAGAATAGTAAGTCTTGTATGATAATAAGTCTATCTTGCTTTGTGTGACATTCTCAAGCCCTGCCATTTCAAAGCCTGAAAGTTTCCGTTTCTGCGGTTCCACCTGCGCTGTTGTCACCAGTGCAAGCAAAGCACCGACATGCGCGGCCCACATGGTTGAAACCAGCTACATGCCCCAGTGAATCCACTGCTTGCACCCAACTGCCATGCTTGGTGTTTTCCGTATCACTGCCTTTTTTCAATTTGTTGCTGTGGGTGATTGGGTAGCAAAGCTCTGGATGACTCAACTGGATGAAACATGTTAGGATTTAAGGTGTATACTCAAGGAGTTGATACCACAGCATAGATGATCCTAGAAATTGATGAAACATACGACATACGACTCTTTAATATGTTGTCCATAAGCATACACAAGTAGGGGTGGGCTCCATGGTAAGTTGCGTCCATCATTATTCCTGCCAAAACCAATGCATCACTGCATCACTTTTACTGCTGCTTTATAGCACGCTGTGTAAACACATGTCAGCCACGGGCAGCAGTCATGCTGGTCCTTTGTGAGCAGGGTGCCCTTGGGCCACAGATTGCAGCAACACCATCTCCAATGCTCCGGATAGGGTGCTAGTGTCTAGCCCCATGCGTATGCGGATGGGAAACGATGGCAGTACATATGGTCTCAAAATCATCTGCCGGGAGAGAAATACCTGAATGCTCTGCAGGGAAGCACGGACACAACATATAATATAAAGAACCAATGTAGCCGTAGCCTAGAAGTATATACATCACGATCTTCCACGGTGTGGTACCCATGATGACCTTAAACTTCATGCATGTCAACATCAGCGGCTTCTGGGGCACCCCTCCCGAGGCGGCCCTTTTCGCCCAAGGCGGATCTGCAAACCTCTCGAGGAGTGCGGAAGACCGAAGAACACTGGTGTGATCCCCTTGAGCGAGGCCAAGACTCAAAGACAACAACAACCCGAACCCAGAACCCAATGACCAAGCTCAATTACTACCAGGTGGAGGCGCAGTCTTGGAGAAATCATAAATCCACCCGAGAACTACAGGGAAACAGCCCAGTGTTCTCTGCTTTTGCTGGAAGATACAACTATCTGAACCACATCAAGTAATTATGTTCTGGGATCGCCATGAATACCCTAAACAGCTGACTTTGCATACATATATGAGACAAAATGATCGATATATTACTTGCAGGCAAATATTTTTGTGCGGCCAGATTCTTTTTCAATATATTTATATAATATATATTGTGTATACTTTCTGTGACTTGTGACTTCTCAAGCTTCCACCAGATTTCACACACAAGCAACACCATAACAAGATAGAACAGGTCTCCCCAAAGTTCTTCATACGCCACGAGTCTCTGCAGCTTGGCCCCTCCTTACGCCTGGCCGAGGTTCAAAACCTTCCACCGCCAGGGTGACCCGAGAAGCGCGTCCGAGGTGCGCCAGGTGCGCGTCCGAGGTGCGGGTCGATTCCACCGGCAAAACGGTTGGGAGACGCTGAAGAGATCAGTGCCACTGGGGCCACCCAAAATCAGTCATTCTTCCCTGGTGGCACGTCATTGGAACAAAAAGGAGACACTTTGGGCATAAACGGCTTTTTAGGAATGAAAAACTATTGGTCCTGGCATTTTTTCTGGACACTGACCATAGCTAGTCAGCTAGTCATGGCGTTCGCACAACCCAAAAAATCAGGTGGCATGCTGAATCCATCCTCTCTAATGGGGACGTGACAATAATTAATCGAATCCCAATCAATCCCATACATTCCCTGAGCATCAGTTTGGACTGAACAGGACGAGTAATTCTCTGGGATCTCTGAACATGTTGTCTCCGTAGACCCAATAGCTCCAAGACCCGCGGCGCCCGAGACACCTACCAAGACAGCCAAGCAGGACCTATGCATACAAACGACTGCGAAATAAGATGCACAACGAAGTCATTTGCGTGACTCCGTAAGGTTGCAACTCCTGGCCTGAGAACAATGGTCGGTACATAGCTTTGTACCAAGTTGGAGACAAAAACACAAAACCATGTTTCTTGGTGCTTTTGGTCGACACGCACTGTGTGTTGTTTCGATCTTGCATGGTAGTCTTGAGGGGGAAAATGGCCGTGTGTTTGCATGTGCCCACACCCCCAAATGATTGAGTGTGTACCCAAGAATCAAAGCAACCACGACCTGACTTAAATTTAAATGTATTGATACATTGATCTCTTCAAGAGCATACATCGACCTCCTTCACAACCACCAAGAATGAGCTCACCAAGATTTACCAAGTCTCCTGTTGCAATGTTACAAGAACACAAACACCACCAACCAGTCATGCCAGGTCGAAGCAACCAGCCGCTCCGGGAGGCGGGGGGGCTTCGCGTTTCACACGTCGCTGGCCAATCTGTGAGGCGCGAACATGGTGAACCCAAGCCCCAGTCATCCAGGAATCCGCTCGGGGGCTGATGTGTTATGCCAAATAAGCAGCTGGTATGCCTTCTTGCGGATCCCTGTGTGAGAGTGAATCGTGAGGGCACCAGTCTGCAACATCTGATGGGAATTTGGAGTGAGACAATGAAGGTAGTGATAATCACCTAGGGCATCATTTAAAGACCATTCACAAGGTGTAGAACACATCCTGTTGTGGCTAACAGTGGTTCAGTTCTTACACCGTCCTAACCCCCCCAAACGATCCAAGTTTCAATGCAATGGCCTTTGAGAGTTTGCCTTTGTCCAACAATTGGGCTGTGTTTCTGGCCACTCATGGCCACCCTAACCACACCAGGACGGGTCCCTGTTCTCCCTGTTCGGTCTTTCACAGGTCCGTGACGGAAATGGTGCCACGGGAGGTGCCGCTTATGAAGCACCGGCTCATAGCCGGAAGAGGTGCCCATAGGGGTGGATCTGTTCATCCTGTAATCAGATCGTTGTGTTGATCTTGTGCACTTGCAATATACCAGCAAGTCACGCACACTGGCAACCTGATGCCCTGCTAGCAACGCACGACTACGTTGGCTGCGCTCAATAAAAGCCTGTGCACAACATGCAAGCGGCTTGAGGCGGGGACAGGGCCATGAACGGCATACCGTGTACCAATGAAGGAAATCATCCTCCACCACCTCAAGTAGTGCTTTAACTTTAATATATCAATTTGGGGCTGTAAGAGGTGGTGGGGATTTATTCTTTGCTCCCTCCTACTCCACCCTACTCCAAACATCCACAAGTGGACATGGTCTGGCGGAACAAGCCCGGCTTCTATTTGTCGAAGCGCACATGGTATCGATCTGCTACTGGCTGCGGTCCGGGAGGCAGGAGCGGTCCGGAGCGGTCACTGATTCATCAGAATGTTTAAAGATATATACATGTGTATACCGTATGAGTACCATATACCGAAGCTGGACCTTCGTTCATCTCCAGGCTTAGAGGGACTGTGACTGATCGATGTTCGTTTCAGCGAAAGCCATTCAGATGTCTGTAATGCTGTCCATCTGTGGGTTTTGCCTCGGGACTCGGCAAACATCTACTTCCACTGTCCCTTCCCCACAAGCAAAACATAGCAAAACCAGCCTCACCTCCAACCTCTGAGCATGAAAGGTCTCCAACGATTGGGTCTTCATTTAAACCCTACTGTTACATACTGTTACACTTCAAATCGTATGTATCCTCTGAGAAGTTTGCTTCTGTTCCAGTCATCTCAAAGTTCTCAAAAGAGTGAGAACACGTCCGACTGACATGTCCTTCCAAAGAACAAAACGAACCGACCAAAAAGGAAACACCAGAAACAAAAACACTAAAAAAGAAGTCAGGTCCCCTTTCCGTTCCAACCCCTGACCAAAAGATACCAGAAACACCTTTTTTTGTTTAAAACGAAACACACACACACAACCAACACCACCCGCACCCCCCTTCTTTCAGCCCCCAAAAAACATTTGTTTTTCTCCATACATATGTACTACAAACACCCAACCACCTAAGTGCGGCCTCTTCACCCCCCAGACCACACCGATGGCTCGAGGTCGGCTTCGCTGGACCGCCTGGGCTTCTCCAGGTCGATCTCGCGCAGCACGAGGCCGGTGACGAAGTCCCCCGCCTCAGGTCGTTTCAGCGAGGACGAGCAGCCCAGGTCGATCGGGGCGCTCGGAGCAAGGAGAAAAAATAAAGACTTTCCAAATCCACAGGTGATAGATTTGGGGGGTTAAGAACAATCTTTCTTCATACTTCATAATTCTCAACTTTATGACTCATATGCAGTGTCTGTTGTTTTATTTTTAGAAAGTTCAATGAAAGAAGGGTGTTTCCTTTGGTTGGGGTCCTTGAGTTTGGTAGTACACGTTGGTGCTCTCTGTTGCAACCAAATGAATGATGCTAAATTCATCTAAATTCCAACAATTTGGAACAGCTGGTGGAGTTCGAGTCCCTGCCTGAACATGAGCCTGAACAACCACCCACGGCTTGCCATAAAACCGTGGTCACATCGCAGTTCCGCGCGTGCGAGGGAGCTAAAAGCGTGCCATCAAAGCATGTTTAGGAACTCAGCATCTCATCAGACTGGCCCAACCGAGCGCCGATGGGTCAGAGCACTCTCGATCAGTGACAATAGCATTAAATCATTAGAATGCTTGAGAATGCTGTCGCTTCTCAGGTTGATGAAGGTAATACCGATCCCTCACATCGCGCAAGCATTTGGCGAACCAAGCATATTTCTCTGCGAAGATAATGGCCATGTGCGTCAATATTTGGTCGAATCAAACCTGAAAAGGTCAACATCTTCGAAAGACGGCCTGAAAGAAGGCCTACCAGCCATGCTGAGGCCGCGCACATTAAAATTCATGCCTTCCGGCATTTCGGAAGCTTCCACAAAGCCTTGGCAATCGGTGCATTTCTATTCAGGAAGTGGTTTGCTCTTTCTTTGACACATGCCTCTAGTTCTACACTGTACTTCATGAATACCAAGCTACTACCTTGATTCGCTTTGAGCTGGTCACGGCTGCCATAGGAAGTCACCAAATGGAGTAAAACCTATCAACCGATTTGGTCCAAATCATTTGATTGATTTTACTCCGCTTTCCAAGATTGCCATGGCGGAGCCCAAAGTGTTCAGCTTTTTCCCCTTAGCTGATCTTAGCTGTATGCGCTGTTTGCCTAGCACCATGGCCCCTGTTTTTCTCAATGAGCTCAGCACTTCCGCAGCATCGGTTCACCAAGGACCCGCGCCATCAATCTCCGCGCCAATGTTGACGAAAACACCAAGCCAGCAGGAATGAAGGATGACACCTCCCACCTGTGGCAGCAAGTACTTGGGATGACTCCAACAACTGTAAATGTCACTAGCACGAGTACCGTGAATCATGCAACCTCAACATCCAGTAGTACTTCTCTTGGCTCCAATATGTGCTGAACACGCCAGTATAACTTATCTCTTTGACCATTACAAACCCTGCTGTATATAATTCAGCCATGATGCGAACGGTGCACCTCAGGTTCAAGTTCTTCACCTTTCTGACATCTTTTTGCGACGCCCAAGACGAACGAACTCCGAACCTCTTTCGCCGCCGGAACTGCCGGGGCGGTCTCCTCCGGTCTCCGGGTCTGGGCGCCTGCATTCCAACCTTCAAGGCAGAGAGGTGGCGTGCTTCAACACCGTCCGCACCTGGCCGGGTCTGGTCAGTGGGTCGCCACTGGGTGATCCGGCCGGTCCTGAGATGTCCTGATGACCAGTTCATCTGCTGTTCAGCATCGAAAAGCGGAGAAATAGATAGTATATGCAAAACAACCCTTGAACCATTTTACTATAATACACAATATCGGTGGAAGCTGCATGGAAGCATCACTGGATTGGCCGTGCTCAGAAGTGTGTAGCTTGTGGCAACGTATTTGCAGTCCTCTTGCATTCTGAATTCTGTTCTCGTATGAATCGGATGTAATCGTATCAGCTGCAAGATGCCCATGCCAAACAACCTCTGATCCTGCAATGGTGCTTGCCAATAATGTTTGACTGGCTACTTTTCTGCTCATAAATGTCAAGCCTGCTCATCCAGCCATTCATACTATGCTTTTTGGCACTGCTGTGTAGGTTGGTTGGCGCGAATAAAGAAGTCTAATAGCTTGTGTCTTGGCCTGCCATCTGCTTGGCATGCTTGGATTTGGCCTCAGCTAGTTCACCGCCCACATGACCCTCCTTCATATGGCTTGTCTCAAAGTCATGTCAATTTCACGGATAGAATCGAACCCCTAGTCTTAGCCTAGACTCTCCATTTCTTTCAATCGCTTGAAACTACCCTCGAGAACCTGAGGACGCCACCCGTGAAACATCAAGAAGGAATCTCATTTTGTTGGGAGATTGGAACTTGCACATTGACCTGCGTTCACATGCATTGATCCATGGATCCATGATGAATCCATGGAACCTCATGCGAAGGTGTGGATCGACCAAGTCACTTCAACAAAAATAAACCTCACCCGATGCGTCGGCGAGCGGGCCGCCGTCGGCGGGGTGTTCCGAACGGTTTCGCCGACCCCAAACCGCAGACTTGGATGAAGTCTCAGCTCCAAACAACGCACCGAGCCTCCGAGCTATGAATTCATGAATCTGAGCCGTTCCACCAAACTGACTTCGGAAACCAACTGAGCGTTCCTCTCCTCTCTCCCAATCCCACTCAGCTGGCCACCACCCAGCAGCGGCCAGTCCCTTCCACAGACTCCCTGAGGCGAAGGAAGGCAACACTGAGGTAGGGGACCTGCTCCCTCTCCCCTGGTGAACTGTGCCATCTCACCTTGCCAATTCTATATAGAAATATATACAGCACATGTTGTTGCACCCCCCTTGGGGTGTTCATTCGTTGGTTTTGTCTCACGTGGCGACGTGGCAAGAGTTTTTTTGTAGTCTCGGTTAATAGCTTTAAACACTGATACAGGACCAGGACATACAGCAGGATTCAACCCGGAGGTGACTGCTTTTCCCTTGCATTGACTGCGAGTCCTGTGCCTTGATGACTTTGGCGAATTCTCGGAGTCTTGGCAGAACTGTTCAGTCCGTGGCTGTGGACTGGTTGCAAGTGTACTTTGAGCCTTCAGTAGTTTCCTCCCTGAAGCTGATGGAGTTTGAAGTGCACCAAGTGTTTGATTGTCTAGTCTAATGTGTCCTTTTCACCTTCTTTGCGTTCATGCCACGTGTTCTCCATTGGTGCCGTACACCGCAGCGGCAAAGCAACCATTTTCCATCGACTTTGAGTGAGCTGCTCCCAACTCAACAGCCCCCACTGGTGTTTGTTACTTTGTTCAAACGTATAAGTTAAGGGCAGGGAGATAGCTCGAACCTGGCCCACATGGACTGGAGAATGGTTACAGTAACGTATGGCCAAGCCGACTGCTTCGTGCGTTGTTTGGACTCCACTTCATGTGGCAAGGGGTACCAATGTTTCGTCGTCAATGGACCATGTTCCGCATTCATGCGCGGTGCTATGCGTTGTGTTCTCCTTTGAGAGCTTGAGTGCTTCCATTAACTGTCTCTCCTACTCCTCATGTGTTCCTCGGTCTGTCACAGTTCAGAGCGGTCTCGCCTGCTGTCTGTGCGTGCGCGGCCGACCAAACTCCTGGCAGTGCTACACTTGCACCGATCATCGTGTGTAAGCAGCAAGTAGGTCTGAGATATCTTCAGCAAAAGGATACAGGTTTGAGGTGCCAGCAGATTCGTCAGTATTTCAGATACTGTAACTGAAGCAAGACTTAAAGTATACTACAATGGTTCTAGGATGTTCATCTTTATGGATCTCAGGATCTCTACTTCTCTTTCCAAAAAGCACCTCAACAGCCGTGAAACGGAAGAGAACATGAACCTATATATTGTCAGACCTATATAATCCTACTGTCTTTTCTCGGACGTTTTCTTTTGTCTTTTCTGGTGACAATCCACATCACGTTCCTGGCAGTCGACACAGTCTCCAAGCCCGGAGGGCATGGCACCTCGCGGGTCGCGGGTCGCGAGGCAGTCCCAAACCCGCCGCTTGGGGTGATCTTCGTAGCGTGCGATTGGTGAGCAACGGACATTGAGAGAAGCTTCAAATCTATATATAACCGGTCGTTCTTGTGGTTGTAACGCTGGTAATTTCGGTCTCAACCCACCCGTCTTTGTATCAACAGTCCAAAGGCCAAGCGATGCATGTCGCTTCACCTATAAACATAAAGGGTGGCTTCCAATGTCCTGTCTCCTTTGGGTGGTGCTGGATGTTTTCCAGCAACAGCAGTACGTGGGCTTGTGCAAAGCAGCAAATGGACAAATCCCCAGCACCTAAACAATCCCAACCCGTTCTGTCGCGGAAGAATAAAAGCAATCTACTCAATGAAAACTGCCGCACAATGCAGTAATACAAACAAAAGAACAGGCACACCACAAACGGGGCTCAAATTAGTCCCAGACTAGGTGTTTGATGGAAATATATGTTTTCTTGAGGTCAAGTGATTCGTCATCATGTGTATATCGATTGGTTTATGGCCCTGGGTGTCGACTTCGCCGGCCTCTGGCTCCTCTGGCGGATTCGCTTCGTCCTGGCGCGTCCCGGCGGGGTCAGGTCCACCGACCGGCCTTGCGGGTGGACCACAAACCCCGCTGTCGGCGGCTTCTCGGGCGTCCCTTGAAAGTGATTCGGTCGCGTGACGGTCGTGACGTCAAGTGATGGACCTGGACCATGCCATGACATGACCCACCGGCGTCTTTTTCGCCGCGTGAGGTGGCGCGCGCGTGTTGTTCATCTCTCCTGGGCACTGAATGGCAGTGATTGCCTAGGAACGCCAAAGGGATGGATGGGTGAACATCAAGCGAAGAGTTCGCAACAACGGCAGCTGGAATGCCACAGCATTCTGGGGCCCCCCTGGCAGCACTGGAACTTCTGCTTCTACAGGTAAAACCTGGAAAGAAGTGGTGCGGTTCAGAAAGTGAAAAAGGTGAGTTCCCCACAAAGGCTTCAGGTGTTTCTTCGTGGCCAACACGAAGGATCAGGGCAATGGAATTGCTCTCATGGATGTGGACCCTTGTCTGAAAGGAGCCCTTATTCAAGGAGTGTTTTTATCATACCATCTACCAACAAAAACTCTGCCACCACAAATTGGGATCATCATTTTTGCTGAGGGTTCGGAAAACAAACAGTAAGTATCAGTAGTAGGTAATTACAGTAGATATTATATGATATTATATGTATAGCACCCTACAGCAACTCTGTAAGTTCACTGCTACATCCTTTCTCAACACCCATCTTAGCATCCTCGGAAGCACCATGTCCGAAACGCCGACCGCCCCTTGCTGCTTCGGCCACCTGTGGGGACTTCAATGGCTCCGGCTCCGGCTGCTCGGCCATTTCTTCGCCTTGGCGTCCGCGCCGTCGAACGGCCGACGCCGGAGACCTGCCGTAGGTCCTGCGTACGAATGTGGGCCCCAAACGCATCGTTCCCAGCATGAAGACACCGCCTTTGAACCCAAAAAAGGACGACACCGCCTTGGCGCAAGCGCGCCTTCCGACACGGCGACCGGCGCGAAAAACGCATCCGGTGAGGCCCGGACCTGTCTCTGCGTCCAAAATCACTTCCTTGCCTCACAAGGCGAGCGCACCGCTCCCAGGACAAATGGGGCATCCCATCCATCCGGTGGGGGAGCAGGTCAGAAGGATAGTCAGGAGATAGAAGAAAATATGGTTGAGATCACTGCTGGCATCAGTCCACTTCAAGGTCTTCATCATACGAAATAGTTTATTCATGACCAGGAATTCTTTGGATGCAAAGGTCACTGCGTTCTTGCAACTTCTCTCACCAAGAAAACTATGATGTCCATTCTGCACCGAAGATGAGACCGATATCTCCCCAACAACCCAGTCCGACCAGCCTCCATCATCACAAAGACCTTCTGACTTTGTAAGAGCAAGAAGCTCTGGGTCCTCACAATCTTCTGCATCTCCTGGTCTCGGCTAAGTTGCATTTTACATACAGGTTTACCCAATTAACCTCAATTAAATAACATGCAAGGATTTGGACGTTCGCAGCAGGTCTCATCACGCTACCATGGATTGGGATTGACAGCACCATGAATTTGGTGTATCAAAACGTTGGAAACACTCTGTGTAGGACCCAAGATTAGGAGCCACACCCCTTTTTACTCACCACTATGTTCTAAAGTTGTGGCATCCCCATCCCGCTTGGGAAGATAGATAGACCAGTATATAAAAAAAACACTTAAAAGCCCACACAGCCCACCTGATCTGGTAAAGACCAACCCCACCCCTCAGGGATCTACCTCTTCTCGGAACGGAACGGACGTCGTCCTGAAACGGAACGGACTCCGTCTGGCTCGGACTCCGTCTTGGTCTCTCCGGAACTGGTCTCGCTGTCCGAGGCTGGATGGCCTCCCAACGGGCACGCCCGATCAGTGGGCGACCGGAGGTCGGAAAGCGGGCGGAGACCTCCGGAGACACACGAGTGGTCCGCTGACACGTAGGGAATCGGCATGGAGATCGAGTTCGTCAACTTTACATGGCACCATGACACTGCGAAGCCGGCATCTATAGAGCCGCTAGATCTAGCGGATGGTCCAACATGCTGTCGATGTGGATGTTCTATCCCAAGTGTCCAAAGAATTGTTTGACATAGTGACATAGTCTTTGGAATTTGATTTATCAAGAGTTCTCATGGGGCATAGCCGGTATAGTTGCCCTAACAAACGGAGTGATTTAGAAACTGCTTCCATGTAACAGAAGAGAGGACAGTATTAGCCACTATAGACATCTGAATATAGAGGGCGAGTGAATCTATACTGCTAAGTTATCGTAGCAACGTGATTGGGGAATATGCTGGCATTGCCTCTTCGAATCTCAACTGTCCTTCTGCAGGGTGCGAATAGCAAACATTCATGTGACTCATGTGGGCATATAGTATAGTGTAAAGCTGATACATACACAAACATATGCCTTTTTTTTCTCTATGCCTTTTCTTCTTAACGTCCTCTTTTCAACGCACCAGTGTGTGTCTTTCTTCGCCTGGAAGGTGCGGTTCGCCGCCGAGCCCGGGGGGGCGGTTCGATGACAATCCCGCAGTCCTCCGACGCGCGGACGGTGCAGGACGCTGCGACGCTCCGGTCGGTTTGGTACCCAGGTTTGGTAGGCTCCGGGCGTAAGCTAAAGGAAGTCCAACTATCCTTTAGAAGTGGGGACATTTTAGATCCAAACACACATGCATGGTCCCATGGTCTACAAGTTTATAAGGGTTTTCACACATTCAAAGGTCATTCACTTGACTTTCCCAGTCTGTTGCACGTGACCAGCAGTTAAGCACCCAGCTCACAGGTTCTGAACAACCTGTGGCTTCAAACCATTCGACTGGTGTCAAATGTAGCCCACAGAAGGGTCAGAAGGACACAAGTCGACCTGATCCTGCTCATGGAGAACCCCAAGTAACTTACCTGCAGTTCGCTCTAGCTTAAGACTCCATGCAGTGTGCATCGTGTCCAAACAAGCAACCATTTCGCCTTGCCACAAATGCGGGCCCCTTCTGTCACCCACGAAGCAGCCCCCCAAAGCCAACAACTCCCTCTCCTTGATCGGTCGTGCCGTTTCTCCGAGAGAGAGCTCGTGTTCCAGTTGTTTCGCCAGGTTCTCACGCCGCTCCAGGGAAGCGCGCAGCTTTTCCTTCAAGTCCAAGTTCTCCTGGTTCGGTGATCATGTGCCCCCCGTGAGTGTCTGGAGATCACGTGGTGAACCCCTTTTCTGACCCAGAGCGAGCCAACAGGGTTCAGGACCATTCTGAGGATGTCCTTGGCCCCAGTTCGACCATTTTCTAGATGTACTTTCACCTGCGAGGTACCTGGACCCTATGAGAAGCACATGACTGCTGCTGTTCTCGACAGCAGCAAGAAAATAAAATGTCTATCATCAACTTTCTGGAAGTAAAACAGTCCTCAGGCAGGTTTGATCGCAGCATAGTACACCCACAAACCAAGGGTGGAACCGTGGAACCCATGTGACTTTCGCTTGTCCCATTCAAACCCAAGCGAACGGACGACCTATGACCTGTATAGTGGCTGTTCGATCTTCCAATTGTGTGGTTGGAATAGGCCCCATCTGCATAGGTGTCAAGCTGTGTCCGCTTTTTGAGGTATGGAAGTAATACAGGGTCCAGACTACGCGTTCGTAACTATCCAAACATGTACACAGCCACCGGACGTTTCATGCCAAGCTGCTGCAATGCAGTGTGCATGAACTTCACAAACCTTGCCAACGCACGTGACATGGCCGCACGTGTCGGACGAAGAGGGATTATTGTTTTAGATCAGCATTAGGTTTCATATGCATTAGGTATTATATATGCATATATAGTTTCAATAGTTTGAACACTAGTTTGGTATAGTTTGAAGATCTTTGAACCAACTTATATATGTTGTTCATAATGCTTGGCCGCTATGAGCGCGACATAGTACGACGCACTGAGGCAGTGCATCAACGCAAACACGTGGTGTTTGCGTTGTAACTTCCTAATCGCCGCACTTCTGGGCCAAGTCCTTGTCATCTCGGCATCTCGTGCTTTATTGATGTGTCCGAAGACGACCGGTATTCCAGGATCCCAAAACAACACAGCCGCATTTTGAACAATTGACGTGTTCCACGTTCACAAGCTTTCCCTGGTCATATTGCTGCACCGCGCTGTAAAATCATATTGCAAGCGCCTGGCTATGCGAGTGTCTCAACTCTGCCAAGAGTTGAGCTTGTCGCACCAGGGCCGCCACCTGACTGAGGTGAAGGTGTGAATCTTCAATGGATATTGTTTTGGGCTAGGCAATGCATGTCAGTCATCAAAGTCTTGAATATGGCACTGGCACGTCTAAACATTTGGTATCGTTACTTCGGCACATCAGTCACAAGTCCCAACAGCAATTGAACCAACACCAACGCCAACAGTAATCTTTGTACCAGTTCCATGTGCACCAGATCAAGTGCTGCTTTTCGCACACCAGCCCTTCATTCTGGGTGGTTGAACATGCCAAATGCCACAGAAAAAAAACAAAACAAAAAAAAACAAACAATTGGACTCCATTGCATTCCAATGGACTCCACACAATATGGCGGATTCCATTCTCCCTCTTCCTCCACTCCTGACCTCTTCCTCCCCCCTTCAATACTCCTCCGATCGCCTCAGCGGATTGGGCCGTGCGGTCGACCTCCTTTCGGGCCGCCTTCAAGGTCGCCTGGGCCGGCAAATTCGCTCCAGCAGAGCCGCAAAGCGTTGAGAAACAAACAAAACAAGGAGGCTCGGTGAGGACTCTGGAGAACACATACAGCAAGTTAGTTGTTGAGTTCGTACGGATATACTTGGTACATCTTGGTACACTAAGGCCACTAAGTGGAGTTTTGATCAACATCCCTTGATTCGATTCCGAAACAAAAACACCCCAGCTGTATTCTTCTAGGGCCTGCATCTTCCTGAACATGCTTCACATGAAGAGTGTTCTCGTATGTTCTCGTTTTGTTTCTGTGGATCGGGTCCATAACCGGTTGGTTTGTCCGATTTACGTGGTTTGAAGGGTTGTCAGAGTGTGATCTCACCAAGTGCTCAAGTGAATCTCAGAAGCCTGGTGATTTTTGACGTAGCTCGAACCAAAGCATTGCACGAATTCTACGAGTACCGCCGCTAGCGAATTCTCTTCACACCGATTTCGCCAGGAAATGCTCCGTGCATGTCCGTGCGATCCTTGGATCGCCATCCACCTCGATGTGCTTTTGCTTCCAGGTAGGTTTCCCTCGCGGTCGTCCTTCAGGATTTGAATGCCACAATCATACCGCCTCATGAAAGACCCGCCCACGCGGTCATCATGCCTTCTTGCGCCTTCAAAAAAAACAGGACCCTCCGTCGGTGCCGATCCGTCCACTCTATTTGACGCGTCAACTGATCCGTCACGGAATCAAGCAAACTCGTCTGCAACTGAAAACGAAACACCATATTACTGTATCTAGTTCGAACGTTATTTGATATAAAGGGAGCAGCATCTGTTCTCTTGACACCTCAATCATCCTAGCTCCTCATTCCCTGATCGTCAACCTTTGTTTTTATGGTCATGGTCACTTGTTGGACACCAAGAGGCTCGATGGTGATGCAAAGATCTCAACATCTCATTGGCCTTCTCCCGCAATGGGCCCTGGGCAGCCACACAGGCCTCAGCCCCACCAGGGATGTCAAGGGTGTCTCGCGCATGGAAGGAAATCAAGCAGCAATAAGCAGCAGAACACTGCTAGCGCTAATTGTGTTGCTACTGGTCAACCCCCAAGTAGATAGAGTCTTGTGTCTTGCTCCACCATTTGGGCCTTGGCCCACAGTGGCCGCAGTAGCACACGCACCGATGCAAAATGTGTAAAAACGTGGTCATGTTCCTTTTCTTGACCTCACTGACTTTGGGAACTACCACGAAAGCACACCGGATCATGGACCTCCACGGCTGCTCCGCCCGGTGCAACACCAAGAGCCCCACGTCGATCCGCTGGCGCAGGGATTGCAAGGCTGGATTGGTTTGGCTACTGCCTCGGCTGGCACTGGACTAGTAAACATCATATGGAGGCGGTCTCTGAAGTTGACTGAAAGCGAAGATGATCCGTGTGATGATGTAATGTCTGAAGTCTGAACTGCAGGAGATGGAAGGAGTAGAATGACTTTCTTCATCTTTTGGCTCATGTCGGGGCAATTGACTGGCGGTATCTCAATGTGGGTAAGTAAATCACTCAGGGAAGTGAAAGTCACCCCCCCAATGAGTATGAGTTGTTCGAATGGGTGCCAACTGATGGGCCTTTCTTGCACAAGGTCCGGCTTCTCTTGGATAAGAAAGAAGTCATGGGGTGGCCCCACAAACGCAAGGACAAGGGCACAAACGACCAAACAGGAACAGTAAGCTCGCAGTTTTGCGGTCGGAATCAACACTTTGAAGTATCTAGGCCAATTTGTTTGTTGACCATCTGAGACACTGCTGCTCCGACTGCTGCTTGCTGCATGGTCCTGCGACGATCTTGAGTAAAGGATCCAGGACTTTAAGTAGGTTGAAACACATATGGCTAGACTACAAATTATTCACCAACCCTGGAACACCCTCGTCATTGAATAGACTTGAATAATATATCTTAAACATGTTAGAACTTGTTCATTGAGTGTTTCAGTGAGTTTTTCGCTCTCGATCTTGAAGAGCTTTCTTCAGCGACAGCAAAAGAGTTCTGTCCTCCAGTGCTGGTGCCTCCGGGCAGTGACCAATGTCCAAACAGGGAATCCAATCCAAACAATCTGATATGACCGTTGGTAGGTCATCATAGAGAGCAGTCTACAAAGTCATATATGTTATATGTATATGTATTATTTTATTATACTGTATCTATCACATATCACGTATATATATATATATACATATCGATCAGTTTAGCAGACTTTAGCGGGTCACTCTCATGGTGAACAAATGCAAACATCTATCTATCTATCTGAAAACTTTTGAATCAAGGATATGGGACATCAAGCAACTCATAGCTCCAACTCACGAATGCCAGTGATCGGGTCCAGAACCCTGATCAGTCCACACTCGTTGAGTCTCACGTCCTACAAATAGAAAAACAACTGATCCTGGTGTTGTAGCCCAAATTGAGGCTGCTTCGGTGCTACAACAACCCAGCTGTGCTATGAAGAAAACGGACCGTGACGTGTCACAGAAACAAGTAAGCAAAAGACTGAATGGTTGAATGGCCTCTGCACCAAGGTCTGTTTCCAAGCGCAGGGACTGATTTGAAGAAGCCTCCTGTGTGGAGGAACACATGCTGTCCACACAACAGAAACCAAAGACATTGAAGGAGAGGGTGAGGAAACATACTGGACCATCTCAAAGGCATGACTCGACACTTGAGCAGTTCTTGACCATCAGATTTATCCGCCACGAATAGCTTTGGGTCCTCCAGCGCTGGTGCCTCCAGCCATCACAGGCATTGCAAGACAATCATGTGACTAAGAATGACTAAGTGACCAACAAACAAACTGACTTCCTCAGTTATTCTTCTTTGACTGCCTTAGGAAACCAAATTCCCCCCCCAACAGCTTGCACAAGTGAATTGGGTCAGGAAATCAACCAATTCTGCACTGCTTCTCGCACAGCGAGTGAGGGGTGTTCGGCCTCTGCATCTGCGATTTCGGTGTCCAACCTGGATGCTGTCACCTCCTGCAGAACGGCTCTGGGTCAAAACCAAGGATACTTTGGGCACGGCCTATCTGGAAGGGAAGGTAAAGCTATATGGTGTTGAGGCTCCAGGTTCTTACCTGTCCTCAATAAAGATTTCTCAGGTCTTCTCAGGGAGGTGTAATTTGTAGACACTACTCTGTACTTCCAGTATGTCACTCCCGGTCGTACAAATCGATACGCACCTGACGGATGTGTCAACATGTGTGTCTTTCACCTGGATGATGGAGGCTAAGTCTCTTCCCCCAGTACATGGGATTGGACTGGTACGTAATCCTGCTGTATGTTCAGGCTCATCATGTCAATGTGATTCAATGTAGATCAACTTGCAATTTTGGCCCATCCTCAAGTGAACTCTCAAAAGCTCTTGAAAAGAGGCCTCAAGAGTTTAATGGTCTGTGGACAGCGCCCAACCTACGCAACCTGTGGCCGCTACGCGTCAAAAGGATCTTCCGAATCTCAGGTGCTCGCCTCTCGCACGGGCACCTGGCAATCAAGATCTGACTGCTTGCACGCGCAGGAAGGACGGCTTGCACGCTTGTTAGCAGGCTTTTGTTTCTGCGGGGCAAGCAACTCAACAGGACCTGTAATAACTATAATTGTCTGTCACCTCATTTGCACCTTTTGTTTGCTTGGGCTGATTCTTAGACTATCTTAGACTGGTCAAACAAACATGAACCTGCTTGAGACCATCGACCTCGACAAACAGCAACCGTATCATACATAGTTTATATCTATTATCTATAATCTATATGCTCATGGCCACACCATGCCACACCGTGTTTCTTCTTCGTCTGTCCTTCAATAGTTTCAGTGCTTGAAAGTGAGATGAACCTCTGTGCCTATTCCCCACACCAAGAGATTGAAACGACCTCACCTCTGATGGCGAGGGTCCCACAGGGCCCGATGCGGATGAGGCCTCCACAAACAACTGCGCACGCTGTGCTGATGCGGCTTGAGTCCAAACCTAAACCCCCCCTCGTAAATGATGAGAAGTGAAAGCGCATGGCCTAACAGTAGAGCACGAATATCATTTGTACTTACATTCCTGTTCACCCCCCAATTGATCACCAGTTCAATATCAGCGCTGACCGTAAGCACACCGTCCGCCCACAGCGGACCGGCACTGCGGACCGGCACCTCCGCGCCGGACTGGCTCGCTGAAGCCTGACGGTGCAGGTGAAATGATTCGGGATCTCCTATGTCGAACATGCAAAGACTTCGAAATACGTCTGAACACATATTGCGGTTCAATCTGTTCATCCCAAAAAGCAGTTTCTCATATTTTCTCTAAGGCATCTGCAACAAGCTTGGAGAGCAAGTCGTTGGCCTCCTGACCCAGAGCTGGGACACAGTGACTCTTCTTGTTAGTACTTTCGACCGTATAGGTCCAAGATGGTCCAAGCGTCCATGTGCTGCCACTGGACGGGTGTTTTCAGTTCAATACACCTGTTTTGGGAAAATGTTTTTTCTTGTTGAAGGTTCCACATAGAATCCGGCAAAAACACTGATGTCGGCACACGGTCGGGTTTCCTCCAAAGCTGTTGAGTTGTTACACATAAAAGGGTGACAATTGGCCGTCTCACACTGGCCACGTGAAATGGACGTCTTAATTCGACCGCGGCTGTTCCACATAGATGTTATTAAGACCCGGTAAGAAGCAAATAACATGTTATTCCTCTGCTTTTGAAGTATGTTCCGTCAAGTTCCTATCGAAAACTGCGTGATTGTTCAGACAAAGGCGAAACGGAAGTGGTATCGAAGTGCGATGTAAATGTGAAACATACGCCTATCTTATCTTCCAGTTTGGGGTGATTTGACTGGCGTTGCAACTATACCCACAGACTCGTTGCCTATCCACTTCTCCTTCCATTTAATCCTCAGGTCTGCCTCTTGACCAGCCTTGCCCTCAAATAAGAGTCGGGCTTAATGATAACGTGGGAGACCTTTTCTCCTCTATTCGCTCTATTTTCTTCTCTCAACACCCCTTCTCAGAAGCTCAGTTGATGGAGTGTCAAGATCCCATCAAAGCCATGCCAAGAAACATTTAAGAACCAAAGCTTTTCGCCGTGGGGAGACGCCATTTAAACAAAACTCAAAACCGCCGAGTTCGGACCACTTTTGTTGAGACGGCGGTGACTTCGTTGTGCCGCCTCTGAGACCGGTGACAAAGCCGGCATCGCCTGGGCTTCCGGGTTGGGTGGTGACAATGAAGAAGCCAACATGCCCAGTTCGGGCGTAGTAGGGAATCCAAAGCTACCCAACTTGGCTCATCTCCTGTGCAAAAAAATACAGTTCAGTTCCTGAACTCCTAGAGTTAAGCGACAGATCTGATGAATACCTTCTCTACTACGAGTACCTGCTATCGAGATTACATCTGCAGTGTGGTGGGCGGTAGTGGTGCAGGATTTCTTCGTAAAGGCCATGAAAAGCCAATCATCGGACGAGGCCTCATCCGCTCTGCTTGACTGTGGGGCAGCTGATTGGTCTGTTGCGTCTGTTGAAGCCTGACAGGGGGGAGCATACCATGCTACATACACACTTGGTCAATCTCAGCAATCGGCCGTGTCTTCTGCAACGTCCACCACATGCATAGACTATCTTCACTTGTCCAAACAGTCTGCAACTTGTCTCGGTCCCCCCAACGCTGTGTCACTGGAAACAGAAACACGAGCGCAGTACACACATCACTGCTTGGATCTGCTTAATGTGAAGCATCGGAGGGAACTTTCTACGAAGAACATGTGATAGATATCCTGGTCTACGGACCCACATCTTGTATAAGCATAGGTCGGAGTGCCCCCCCTTTTCTGGGCCTCGCATCGATTACCATCATTATATCCTGGCCTGCTTGCTGGCACTTTTCAAAAAAACGGTGTCTGAAATTCTGACAACGGAGTATACAGGAGGTACATGGAGCCCCCCCAACTTGCCTCCCAACTGTACCTTTCAAGAATATCAATAATAAAATAAATATGCAGTCGAATGTCGAGTGATCATTCTTTATATTTATCCGAGCCCCCCAACTTGCCTCTTGTCTCTGCGTCGCTTCGGAAGCCGAGTCCTTGCTGGCGGACGCCTGACAGGACATTGCATGGCATGGCGCATGGTGGGTGGACATGCCGTAACAACAATCTGTAACACAATGAAGCTTAAAGGAAAACATGACATACGATACAACGTATCAAGCTTAAAGGAGTTTCTGCGGCATTTCTTCTTTGTATCAATGAAGCAGGAACAGGAAAACACACCGAACAGGAAGACTGAAACAGGAATGTGGATTCGTTCCGGAACTCGTAGTTGTCCGACCAATGAGTTTGATCGCCCGTGCGTGAGGGAACGAAGATCATCCCTTAAACATCCCTAAAGCAAATAACCCCCATAGGGATCCATAGAGGGAACATATTGATACGCATAACATTCAATGTATAACAATGATGTTCACTCATGATGTTCATTCTCCTGTGAACAACATACTCTCCAATGGTCCAATGATTTCAAGATAGTCTTTTCGACATGTCTCATCTTCAAGGCCTTCCGTTCGACCGTCCTCCAGACGTCATCACACCACACCAATGGCTCGTCAAGAGACGGCAGATTCACCCGGAGGGGATCCACTTGACCTGCTTCCAAGGTGCAACGAGCTTGGCCAGCAGGTCGTTGCCTTCCAAAGCCTGGCCCCCAAGAAAGCTTGTTTTTGGGTCTGCCAGACCAAATCAAGCACCTCCTCACGCTCCATTCAAGTACCAGCACACTTTCTTTCGGCGTTTGGAGCAGGAACATGGAATAACAACAATCACATGCAGGTCACCACCCGCCACTTTTAAGTCTCCAAAAGCCACCCGAGGGGACCTGTTGGAGGGTGCTGGTATGTATACCAATGCTTGGTTTTGCCTGGTCATATCAAAAAATCCTTGCCATCCAACTGTGGCTTTCACACATGAGGCTTCATTTCCAACTGTTATCTATATAATATACTATACATATATAGTATATACTATATCATATCCATCTATATTATCTGTCTCAGGTTTAGTGAGGCTCTTCTGCATCCCGCCAGGACTCCTTCGACGAAACAAAACGGTGAACATGGGTCCAAACGAACAGGACCGACTGGTTGACCGGTCGAAATCAACATGGCCTACCAGTGAGGTGAACTAACCAGGCTTTTTGCAGTAGTCATGAGCTTTTCCTATGTTTTGACCGTTTGACCCGCACGAGTTTGTCACGAGTTTGACACTCCATGATCAAAGCCTGTGCCTCTGTGGCATCGATCTCACCACTTGACATCTTTTCTTCCGGGGCTGACAGTTTTGCTGAAGCCTCGCAGCTGAAAGGCTTTCAGCTGGATGGTTTTTTGTTACTCGATGGATGGCGGTCGCAGCTCAAAGGATATGGCGGTCATGGCACCTCACCCTACCAACCATGGGAGGTGGACATCTCCCTTGAGGAATCTCTTCATCTGTCACCGGTCGACCAGGATTGGTTTTGACCCGCGTCCGGCGCGGAAGAAAGCCACACGGCTTCCACACGTGGACTCAAATCGGAACTACGACCCATGCTGCCAAATACATCTCCTTGCTTCACACAACTTCCCCTCGACTCTAGGTGAATTTACATCTACTTCCCAAGTCAATGACAGGCTTTCATGGGTCCTGCGCACTGGACGCACTGGACGTTGGAATCGACCAACACCCCCCCGACTTGGGTTTGATCCCATTACCAGGGGCCCAGCGGATTACTACGATTACAGTTATGTTGATTAATAATATTGTTTAATAAACTATGTTTTATTGTTCTTAATTTGTTATGATGAGCCTGATGAGCCTTTCTCCAAAATCTTTTACCGACCGTTACATGGTACTGGCATAGGCCCTAACCGGTCGTCATGCGGGCCCGGTGCGCTTGGCCGTCCTGCCTCCGCCCCACTTGGCATCTTTGTCTCGGCGGGGGGTGCGCAGGCGCTCCGCGCGCGGAGCGGCGCCTCTGCGCAGCGAATCGAAGCAAAGCTTGGCAATGATAACGAACTACTGAATCGACGTGTTTTCAGGCATGGGGAAGCACCAAGCAATTAAAGAGTGTATATATATATATATATATATATATGTGTGCTGAAACACTTAGCTAGAACTTATGCTAGATGCACGGTCCTTCTCCTTGCTACTCTGAAAAGGTGAGTTGATAATAATTGATATGGATCGGTTGTACATCCTAAGCGGCTGCGAAGTTGCGACTTCATAAACCTATGCCGTGTGTTCTCAAAACAAGCGGACTACCGCCTAGTAGGTCTTTGACTGCTGCCCTTCTCAACCAAGGGTATTCCGGGGACCAAAGAGCTTGAGTAAAAAGAAATGCCAACATTCAAAACAATTCCCACTGTGCCTCTGCTGCATCTTCTCCACTTGTCATCTTTTCTGAGGCCATCTCCGATCGTTCCCTTGAAGCCTCGCAAACCTCGTGCCGATGGGCCCAAAGTGTTGCACCAGCTGATCGCATGAATCAAGCTCTGCAAACAAATGGACAAACCTACATTGACATATGACATAGTCGTGTTGCATAACTGATTGAAAAATAACATTATACGCAACTATATAAGTAATTATACACCGCATTTGGTTTTAACTTGTAAGAGTAACACAACATGTCATGACAACAAACGAACACTATATTCAACATTCAGTCCCGCTTGTGTCAACCAAAACTACACGCTCCTCCAAAACATCAGCTTCTCCGATGCTTCTGCCCTATGTTGGCACCTTTGTCTCGGGAGGCGCCTCACCTCTTGCGCTGGCTGCCTGACGCTTGTGGGGCGCCCAGTGATGCTGTCGGGTGCCCGGTTCCCCAGGCCAAGCTCACGCGCGATTCTCGCGCCACTTCGGGGCTGCCGTGCAACCGGAACCCTCAAGATAAACAGTCAAGCTAACAAGGTCTCCTCTACATGGCAGGGTGCCACATAGGACACATTGCGACAGAAGGCCACGGACTGAAGCAATTGTGCAAACCTGCGGAGGGTCATTCTGTTGGTAGGACACAACTCGCAAAGAAAAGACTTCCAAACATATCCAAAGCAATCAGCTAGGGATCCCATGCACAAATGCACAACGGCAACCGCCACAATAAGGCTCCACTCCTCCCACATCCTCTCACTGTGCCTCAGCTGCATCCATCTCCCCATTTGGTCTATTTGCTTCCAAGGGGGGCTGACGGGTTTGCTGAAGCCTGGCAGCAGGTCACCGCTCTTCAGCTACACAGCTTTCATGGACAACTTCAAACTACTGGCATGAGTATCATGGTTGATTCTGTGCACCAAATGTACTCGCCCGCAAACTAAACATAGAACCTGAGAGATGATCTGTAGAAGACCATTTTCCTCTACAACCCAATGGTTTTGGGGGTCCATGTTAATCTGCAGGGGAGTATCATGGCAAGGTATCTGGGCAAACCATAGTAACCAACACAAGCCATGCACCAACTGCTTCTGCCAAAGGTTTACTTGAAGTGTTGCAGTACCTTTCAGACCGCGTGCGTGAGCTTGGGACGTGCCACTTGCCCTACTTGCGAGCACTCGCCAGGGGTGAACACCGATCGAAATCAACAGCATTACATGGCAAACCAATCTCTGGAGTTAGACATCTAAAGACTGACCTACTAACACGAAAACCAAAGGAAGCCGGGAACACCTGACGAGTTGGTGCTGCAGTCTACAGCCTCCCTTGAACAGCATCCGAAATTCTGAAACAACGCCAACTCCTCTTCAAGGAGCGCCGTTTCCGAAGGAGAACTCCTCTTGAGTCCTCATTGCTCCGTCTCAAACATTCTCACATGAGCCCCAGCTTCACACTTCCTCTGGGGTGGGAGTCGCGCGCCACTCCGTGAGGATCAACTGGATTAGCTCGGATGCCACTTCCGCGGCCACTTCCTGTCCGATGTGACTGACCTCTGAAGGAGTTCTTCCTTCCCCACCGCCCAGGATCGCCGGTGAAGTGGAAGGCCGTTGAGCCTCTGCAGCTTCAGCCGCCATCCTCTCCAGCGCAGGCGTCACTGACTCACAAGCACGCTGGGCCACCTCCTCCGCCAGGCAGGCAGAAATACTCTGGATGATGCTCTCACGAGAAGCCCCACGTCTGCTTTCGGCCTCCCTATGCAGCATCATGTGCAAATCTTGCACTCTTGCTTGCATCTCCTCCAGCTGCGAATGCACGAGACCGTGCTGCTCCTCCAGATTGTGCTTACGTTCGTCAAGTAGCTGATGCATGAAGCCGCACTGCTCCTGGAAGCGTTCCTCCAGTTTGGAGCTGTGCTGCTCAAGGCGCTGATGCATAAAGCCATGGTGTTCCTGTATGCTTTCCTGAAACTTGTGGCTGTGCTCCTCCAAGCGCTGGCTCATGAAACCATATTGCTCCTGGAAGCGTTCCTCCAGCTTGGAGCTGTGCTCTTCGAGCTTCTGATGCATAAAGCCACGGTGCTCCTGGAAGCGTTCCTCCAGCTTTCGTCTATGCTCCTCAAAGCCCGCTTCAAAGTCCCTGCTTTGCTCCTCATAGCGGGTTTCCAAGAGACTCAAATCCACATCGATCCCTTTGGTCCCAGGTCCACTGCTGTGCTCCTCCCTGTGCTCCGCCCTGGACAACTCCTCGGTCTCCCAAAGGGAGCGCTGCCGTTGGACTTCAGAGGCCAAGTCGTTGAGGGACATCCGCAACGCGTCGGTCACGTCGTGAGCCTCCTTGGCCTCCTGCGCCGCACGTGAGAGAATGCTGCGCTCATCGGCTAAATGCCACACGGTGTCACGAATCACCGCCACATCGCGAAGGAGCCCTTTGAGCAACAGCGCCTGGCGCTGGAGCTCCGCTTCGATGTCCAAACCCACCAGGCGGCCAAAAAAAACCACTCCTGGACTCAGGGCTCAACTCCAAGCCCCTGGTGGGATGCGACAAGTGCTCAACTGGAGTGTTTGGAATGCTCCAAGCTTCTGCTGCTTCCAGTGTCCGCTCGGTCAACGACCTCTTGGCACTTTCAGCTAATGGCCCGATATCCTTCATGGCTTTCGCTCCGCGAGCGCTGAGCCGCGGCGAGACGGCCGGCAGGCGAGGTGTACGGGAGGTATCCGCAAACTCCCAGCGCCGCAAGCTCATGGCTGAGGAGACCGCCATGGAGAAAGACAGGATCCGTCTGAGGATGAAGCCCCCCCCTTTCAGCCGTCCTTTTTGAGCCGCTGTGAAACCAAAGCAGCAAGAGAATGACTCATGACTGCATCCACAGAAAGAGTTGAGGCTTCCTTCAACCTCTGCAGACTGTAAAGGAAGAAGTCATCGAAAGAACATCGATAATTATTATGTGTTGGGCTCAAAAGACAGACGCGAAAGTCATTCGCATTCAATTTCTCTTTGGATCTGGGCTCCTTCACCCATGCCCATCCCCCAACAATTACTCTGCTACCCTCCTATTATACTAGATTCTTTCCCTCAATGTTCCTCTAAGATCCTGCAGCAACATCACCAAACCTGCTGGGACCGGCTCCCGCCCCTCTTCGGCCTCGGTGATCTTGATTGGGGTCTTCACATGCCGTGACACCAAGAAGTTCCGCGCGCGTGGATTCGGCTCCTGCGGCGAGGGGTCAGCAGCACCTTCGGTCCTTTGCTGGAATGTCCATCAAGATATATACCAGCACCCTCCGGATTCGAGGTATCTATAAATAGCCTCGTGATTCGGGGTGTCCCAAAATCACCTGTTGGAAGGTCTATCAAGAATCTGGAAAAGGCTGCGAATATTAGACAATATATATGTTCCACCCTCAGAATCCAGGCCCTACATAGCCCGACCTGATGGGAAGGGCTTTGAAGCTCTGAGCCCTGCCACAGAGGGGCGATGGATTCTTAGGGCAATACATGGTAATACATACTTATCACGAGCAATCGCCACATGCCAACGATCCATCATCGGTCTCCTGCGTCTGCTTTTGAGGGATGTCCAAAGCTTGCATCTGTTTCATGCAGGCCGCCTGTCCATCTCCCAGATGTCTCGGTCCCATTGGTGATGTCCCCAATAGAGTCTGCATGTGAACTGGGGGCATCCGCAGAGATCGGGGGACAAACACCCTGATTTCCATATCCTTACGCAATCAAATGCATGTGAGGACCCAGGATGGCTGGTGAATTGCAAGGCATGGCCGATGCTGTTAGCCAAGTCCGGTCATTCCATGCGGATGCTGTTGGCCTCAATGCGTGGTCGCACTGGTTGAACTGACGGATGGACTTGGCTGCCTCAGATTCTCAGGGTTCGAACCCGTCAGGGCGCCTGTGGGTGCCACACCTCACCCTGAGTGGGGACAAACCATAAAGAAGTCGGGGGACATTGATCTATAATCTATATCTCTGATTTCTCCTGAATAGGTCTTTGGGAGATTCTGATTATATACGTTATAATAAATCCCCCAAAACCTCTTGGAATTTGAGCCATGACGAGACCCTTATGAGCTCAGCGTTTGCTTCGGAGGTACCACACCCCGCCAAGCCACTCCGGCTGCTCACCGCCGACGGGTCCTGGACTGAACAAACACCCTCCAAGTCAGGCTGGAACTGAACAAGACATCCTACACCACGTAGAAGTGGACAACAAAACTGCAGAGATTCCCCAGCGTGCTACTCTTGAGGTGGTGTTGCAGGATTTCTTCCCTGAGGTGATTGTATGTGCGTATATACAAGATCAAACTACGTTCGCATTCACAAGGATCCTAAACATGGACCAACGAACATGAACAGAATAGACTACAGCCTTCTGGGTTCAAGACCCTAGGGCTCACGCCTCACGGGGGGCCGGGGCCCTTTTGCAGGTCTCGCGACCTGAGGAGGGCGTCCAAAGAGCCTGCTTCTCCTGTAGGCACCTAGTCTCTCTAGGATCTTTGTTGTGGTGATTTTCCTAGCTTTTCTGCCACGGACCTCAGCTGCAACTTGGATCTTTTGGATGATCCGTGGCGCTCTCGCGCTCGCATGATCTTTCGAGGATTGGATGGTGGTCCCTCGCTGGACTGGGAGGATTGCAAAATCCTCTGTGAAGATTGTTTTGAAGCCTCGCTGTTTCCCTTTGTCAAGGGACGTGGTTTTCATTTGGATGGGCCTGCTTTTGACACCAAGGTGGTGATCCACGATTCAGCCAGGAGATCGCTTAGCATTGCTTGTGGTGAGTGCTGCATCTTCGCTGGGCCGCTTGCTCGCCTTGAGGATGGCACCTGGAAAGGGGAAAGCTCGGTCACTATTGTCAAGAGAACCTTGGCCGTTGAACATGATGCCATTGAATGCCTGCATTTGTTCGCCGGGGCATTTTCTGGGTGGGGCCAAGCGACCTCCACTATTCCATGGACCATGCCCCAGGCTACAATCGGCGCCCAGGTTTTCGTCGACCTTGATCGTGATGTGATTGCTGCTCTGTCCATGAAACATGGATCCAAACCTGTTCAGGCGCCACTGACTGCCAGCCAGGCATTTGAAATCACTTTAAACCGTGTCATCCAAGGGGATGTAGCTGACCCCACCATATTGCACAGTGTACAGCCACTCTCCAATTTGGTATTTTCAGCCTCCCCGCCTTGTGTGTCATGGAGCAAGGGTGGCTTTGGCCGTGGGCTTAACTGCCCTGAGGGATGGTCATTTGTAGAGGCGATTAAGCAGTGTGCGATGGGCCAACCTGTCATCTTGGCTTTGGAATGTGTTGATGCTCTGGCTCAGCATCACCATTTCCAGATCGTCAGCCTTATGCTTCGTGATCTAGGCTATGTCGGAATTTGGGAAGATGTAGTCCACTACCATGCATTTGTTCACATGCATCGGTCCAAGTGGCTTGCGATCTTCGTTCGACATGACATTGTCCATCATGGCCCCAAACCTGTGCCGTGTCTCAAGTCTGTCCTGCCGGATCGATGGACTTCGGATTGCTTTCGTTTCCAGCTCCCCAGGTCGCTGTCTGACCAAATTGCCATCCCGTCTCAGGTTCGGTCTGCCTATGCACAGCATTCGTTACTACCACCAGCCAAGAGAGCCAAGTTTGACCCTGCCGCACCAGCTGAGGTCATCCTACGCGCGAGATTCCTCCAGCCTCATGAACCGGTGCCTACGGTCTGTGCTGCATATGGCTTTCAACATCTTCTACCTCGACACCTCCTCGAGCAGAAGGGCATTTTTTGCCACACTCAAAGAAGGTGATGCAGGACCTGAATTCCTTGACCCTGCGCCGTTGGCTGCGATGCTTGGCCTATTTGAACCAACGGTCTTGTCCAATCAGCTGCAACTTCTCTATCGCCAGATTGGGAACTCCATTGCGACACCACATGCACTCTTGGTTCTACTTGCTGGCCTTGACTACCTCTTTCAATGGGGTCTTGATGTCAATGGAGCAGTCAACAAAATTTGGCAAAGGAGATTTGTGGGCCAGAAAGCGATCATCATCGAGCAACATGACTTCTATATCTTTGCTCACATTGACATTATCATTGAGCAAATCAACATCCACAGTGACCTGTTGGTGAACGACTTCCATGTCACACTGTGCTGCCGGCATGTCAATGGCAGGATTGCCTCCCTTATTGTCAACCCGTCATGGCTTGTCACTGACCTCCTCAAATGCTTCACTTGGAAGTTTGACATCTCGGCTCACATCTATATCGCAGCCACTCTGGAGAGAAGCTCAATCCACGTCAGACTATTGCCCAGACATCTGTGCACCGACTCAAAGTTGGCAGGAGGTTCCGCCAATCCGCTAAGAGCAGACCGCTGTTCCATTTTGCCTCAAGCTTGTTGCCGAAGATGATCTCTTTGCTGACACTCAGTTCCAGTTTGCTCTCTCTCTCTCTCTCTCTCTCATTGAGAACAACTGCATTGATGTATCTTCCTCGACTGCAACCATCTTCACCGTCACCTTTGGGGCGACCCCTTGCACTCTCACCTTCAATGGCTTTGGTGACTCGGAAGCTCGATTACGCTGCATTCGTACTCTGTGGGATCACCTTGACCAGGACACCCAGCAATTCGCCTTCAAGATTTGTGATCAGGACCATCCACTTGGACTTGAACCACATGGTGTTATCTTTCACAAATTCACTGAGGACAGGCTTGTCCACTCTTCGAACTGGGCTCCCAGCTCTACTACATCACCTTGAAGAATGGAACTGATCCTGGACCACCACCACTCCTTCCTGCACTTGTCTTTGCAGAACAACATTCATTGTGGAGGACATCATGGAACTAGGTCTACCACCATTCCGGCTGGGGCAAATTTCTTGCAAAGAGCTGAATTCGCCAGCAATACCGGTGGCTGGATGGCCTCTGATGAGATGGCATTTTTTCCTTCGGCAACTGACATGGCTGGCACCTGACTTTGCCATTTTCCATCCTGCCATTCGTTGGAATTTGGAAACGGCCAATCTTGACGCAAATGATTACCAGGAGATTCTCATTGCCAACAACAGACTCAACATCCTTCCGATCTTGTCAGGGTCCCACTGGCTAGCTTTTGAGATTCAGAGGGAAGGTGCCAATACTCATGTCACCTTCGTTGGCCTCCCTGGTCCTCTACTCAGAAGTGGCTTGCAGGTTGTTGCTGAACTCTTGGACATCACACCTGAACGGATCCAGTATAGTCATGTTCCCCTGGATGATGCCAATCACTTCTGTGGGTGGTCTCTGCTCCATAGGTGGTCTACGGCTGCAGGGATGCTGGATCACATACCGCTGAATGGTGACCTTTATGCGTCTACCTCGATTGCTGCGCGTGCTATCATTGATGATGTCATCGAGGATTCAATTGAGGACTGGAACCAGCATGGCATCCCGCATGGGCTTTGGTTCTTTGCAGCCATGCTGCGACGAGCGTTCTCCAGCTTTCTGGCCACCACCACTTTGAGGGGCAATGCAGTCCTGCATGAAGCCATCACTGTCACTTTCGATGATGTTGCCATTGGCCCACAACCTGAGGAGACTCCAGCTATCCACATTGATAGCCCTGACAGCCACATGCACCATCGCATCCAGCACTTCAACTCCTATCCGGGCTGGCTTGGCTCTGACGAGCTTGACTTTGTTCTCCAGACGATCCGTTTTCAACGGCCTCAATTCTGCTTCATGCCGCCGGCAAGATGGGATTCAGCCTCTGGCCACCTCTTCTACTTTGACGACCAACGAAGAGATTTCAGAGCCTATCAGCATGTCACGTGGTTCATCCTTATTGAGCAGTGCTGGACTCAGATTGATGCACATGCTACAGCTGACACTATGACTCTGTTTATGAGTTTGCCGGATGCCCTCGCCCATCATGCAGGGCCCCTTGCTACCTTCATCATGTCTCAAATTGATGAAGCTCAGCTCACCTGCCAAGTGCATATCGTTCGTTGCAATCCTGAGCCGAACATGCGTCGATGGGTTCTCCTTCACTCATTGTGTGAGCGCCTTCGTATTGCTGTACCAACATTGGCAAACGAAGTTCAGCAAACCATCAACTTGTCGCGCTTCCGGGTGCAGATTCGAAGCACTATTGAGAGGGCTCGTTTGGTCTGGACCTTATCCTCTTCGTTTCCTCGGATTACGAACTTTGCCAGCCTTGTGCGGATGCGGACTAACTTCCTCCACTATCTTCTTGCCAATAGAGGTGCTCTTCAATATGCTGCAGGAGGTGGAACTGAGAAGACTACATCGACTGGCAAAGATGTTGCTGGCTCTGACAAGATCGACCAGCTCCAAATCAATGATGTGTGGGCCTCCAAGTCTGCCAAGCTCAAGAACCCCAAAAAGCTCTTCCAGACAAGATGGGAGGATCTTACCATCCCTACTGACCACCCGCTGCTGGATGAGAAGGGAGTGTCTGTTCCACAGGTTCATCGGCTACAAGCCAGCGCCAAGAAAGCCGGAGCTGTGTTGGCTACCCATTCAGGAGCTTGCGAGAATCACTCCGTGTGCTACAATGTTGGTCATCCTTCCTGGCAATGACAAGAATCAGTACAGTGAACTTGGGCTCAAAATCATCGGCCCTTACGAGATGTGCAGGCAAAAACGGCCTACAAGCGCCTTGTCATTCTCTGGCAATTGCATGGTACCGTTACTTACAAGCTGCCTGACCCCAAGGTCCAACTTACAGCCACGGAGGTTGCAGAGCTTGTCATGGATGCAGATTCCAGACTCATTGGTCCTCAACTTACTGAGCAAGCTCAACAGCAGCAAATTCATTTCCTCAAGCACCACTTCGCTCAAATTCATCCGGATTGCTGTGACAAAGCCAACATGTACGCCTTTCGCAATTGGCAGACACCCTACGGCTGGTAAGGATGATATAAGAACTTTCAGTGCATCATCAAGCTCCCGGTGGCTTCTCGCTCAGATGTCCTCAAGTCTAGTGGGTCTGCCAACTTCCTCTTCCGAGACTACCTGACTACCGCTGATGATTTTGATGACATCACAGTGTTGCCTAGGTTCTGGGATCCGAAGCCTTCTTCTGCGCATGAAGTCCTCATCATGACTAAGGGCATCGGAGGCTTTGCTGGACTTTGCCTGACAAGACGTGGCCTTGCGGCTCGCTCCTGGACTTCAAAGGTAGCTGAAATGCGCAAAGCCATTCTTTCCGGAGATGCACACACCACGTCTGAGAATATTGCGGTCATCCCGAAGTTCACCTACCAGACCACGGGCTGGCCTGCGAGCACTGAACCCCGTGATGTCATTACAGCAACACTCAAGGCCACGAGCCTTCCTCCACTGCCGTCTCGTGCTCGGTCCAATGGAGTATGTGGCTGGACTTTGGCATTCCAGAAACGTCCTGCCATTTCCAAGTTCTCGGTGGAAGTCAATGGCAAGCTGCGCGAGATCCTCCTAGTCGAAGAGAACTCTCCTCCACCGACTAGGCCGCCTCCAAGACAAGGGGCAAAGAGAAGTGCTGAAACTGCCAAGCCACAGCCTCGGCCGGAGCCAGCGCCACCGATGCAGTTCAGCCCTGACGCTGCTCGGCTTGACCGTTTGGAAGAAAAGTTCAATGTTCTCGAAGGGCGCCAATCCAGGATGGAGTCCGAATTCGATAGCCGATTTGACGATATTTCGAGCAGCCTCCGCCAGCTCCTGCAGGCCGCGAGCCTTCCTCGGGAGCGATCACCATCGGGAGAGACACCTGCTCCGGGGACTGTCACTTCACTGTCCGGTGGATTTCACGTCTTTGGCTCCTCTGTTTGCTCGGCTTGATCTACTCTTTGTTGGATCGCTCGTTTGCTTTTGGGTTTGTTGCAATGATGTGCTCATTGCTGTGGGGGGTGCCCCTCTGCACCCTTTCCTTCGCGCTCTGTGATGGGGCCGCTGGCTCTCGGGTGAGGTGTCGCGCCAATCGTGCCGTATATCATCTCTTAGTTCGAGCAGTGCAATCCTCATCTTGGCTCTGTGCCTACCTCTTGACGCTGTTTTGGACTTCTAGCCTCTTTTGGCCTTTGCGCTTCTGGCCTCTGTCCCTGTTCTCCTGCGTCCGTGGGTGGCCCTTCGCTGCACACCAATTCGTGCCCAGTTACGCAGCTACGATTTTGATCATACCTTGCTGTTTGGGAAAAATGATTGCGCTCTTCCCTCGCAGCTATGTCTTTCGGTCTGGCCGGATCTTCGACTCCACCTTAGGCTACCTAGGGGAAGGCCCCGACCGTTCGTGGACCATCCTCTCCTCCAATATTGGTAGCTTCATCAAAGACAATACTTGGAAGGGTTGGACTGACGATGTCATTTGTTTACAAGAAACCCGAATCGGGTGGAACAACTTTCGTAATGCCACCAAATCCGCTGCCGCCTTTGGGAAGAACCTTATCTTAGGTGACTTACTTCCTGGCCTTTTTTCGGTCCGATGGCTCCGGTTCCACGTCACATGGTGGTGTCGCTTTGAAGGGATCTTTCACTCCAAACGTGTTCAAGCCACTTGGTGTCAAGTTCTCCCCTCGCTTAAGATCTTGGTTTTCAACTTCTATGGTAAATCGGGGGCTTCGGCTTCACATGACATCCTCCAGTTCAACGATGAGCTCCTTCGTGATATTTTGCAGATTGCAAGTCAATTCGGGGATATCCCTGTCCTTGTTGTTGGTGATTTCCAACTTGCACCACTCCAATACCCTTCGGTCGCTTCTGCGGTGCACTTTGCTAATTGGTTTGATCCTCTCACCAGCTACCTTGAAGATGGCTCCCCTGATCGACCCATCACGTGCCACCTTTGACTGGCTGCCCATCTTCCAAGTTGGGCCAATCCATGTTAAATTTGCTGCCTTAGACACTTCACAAGTGGGTAAGCCCTCGTGCCCCCGCGATTATGAATGTCACCAGACCATGTGGGATGCTGCCCTGACCTCTCAATTCGATCGGCAACTGCCTGAAGAGTTATGGTTTGACATCAATCAACATGCGATTTCTGCCTTGGTCACTTTAGGTGCAACCTGGTCAAATGGAGTCCGTAAGCGTGCGGCCCCACCTGTCTTCCAATCCAAGCAATATTGTCCGGGCCAAATGCCCTCAGGGGCCGCAGTCTCCCTCCTCCATCTTTCCTGGTTACACAATGCTAGGGCCAAGGTCTTTGACATCCAAGCTAAGGTTGCCAAACCGTACCTCTCTGATAAGGAGTGTGACATTTTGCACAATGCCCGGATCAAACTGAACAGGCTGTTGTCTCGCTTGAAGGCCCCATTTCAGTTTCATTCCCAAAGCCGGTTGTCACTGGTCTCACTGCATGAATGCCACCTTTGGCTCCAGTGTCAGATTGAGAGGTGCGAGCATGACCTCAAATTCAAGCGCATCAACGCCTGGAAGGACAAAATTCGTGAGTCGGCCAAGTCTACTCGTGCTTATATTTTTCACCACCTCAAGAATAAAGCACAAGACCAGCCTAATAACTTGTTTACCAGCCAACTGATGCACTGAGTGCGATCAATGTGCAATGGGATAACATTGTTGCTGCCAATATTGGCCACGATGATCCTGTCGAAGTTCTCAAAGTGCTTTGGCCTTATCTCTCGAGAGAGAACCGCCCTTGGAACCCTCCGCCACTTACAGGGGCTGACATTTTTGCCACCCTAAAGGCTAGAAATGCACACGCCGCCCCCGGGCTCGACGGGTGGAGAACTACCGAACTCCAAGCCTTCCCCCTCGAAGTGTGTGAGCTTGTCGCGGCCTTTTTCCGAAGGCTTGAAGCCAATGTCGATCACTCGATTCCACTTGCCTTGACCACTGCTAAGATTGTGATCCTCAATAAGCCCGGCCCCTCCTCCCCACTCAATAAAAGGCTCATGACAATCTTGCCACCGCTGCTGTTAGCCTAGACGGGCTCTCGCTTTCGGCAAGCTAAGGACTGGCAAGCTTCCATCATGCCCCCGTCGGTTGTGGGGGGAATTGCAGGCAGACACATGACTGCTATCCCTGCCAAGCTCAGACTTGACCTTGATGAAGCTGCAGTCGCTGATGAAGCCATAGTGGGGATCAAGCTCGACAAGAGCAAGTGTTTCGACCGCATTGTCCCGGCTTTTGTTGCGATCATTTTGCTTGCACTCGGGTGCTCCAAGGCCGTTGTCAGCATTTTTGTTAGGCAATACACAGGTCTGCGAAAACATCTTTCGTATAGGGGTTGGACTTCTGGGAACTCCACTACCGCTCCGAATGGTGTTGCACAAGGCTGTTCATTCTCGTTGATTGCTATCAACGCCTATACATGAGATCGTGGGTAGCCTTTCTTCGTGATATTCCCCACCTTTCGTGCCGCATCTATATCGACGATATATATCTTTGGGCTAAAATCCAGTTCGTCGCTAACCTTAAGCTTGCGCTCGAAGTCACTAAGCTTTGGGATTCCCTTGTTGGTCAAAAACTTAACCAGGACAAATCAGTTGTTTGGGCTTCCAATGCCTCAGCCCGGAAGACTATCAAACATGAGTTTCCAGGTTTCTTACTTCAGGAGACTTTCGACGTTTTGGGAACCAAAATTTATACTTCTCAGCGGAATGCCTTCGATTTTTCTGACGAAAAGGCCCAAAAGATTTATGGTGACATTCGCAACATTGGAGCCCTGCCTCGCTTATTGGGTCCAAGGTCATTCCACAATGCTCGTTTGCTGCCCATATCACCAAGATCCCTAAGGCAGTCCTTGACAAGATTCAAGCTGAAATCACGCAAGCACTCTGGGGTCAGCGTCCGCACTGGAGAGCCAAGTACCTTGCTTTAGGTCTTCTTGCGCAGCCCCACAGAAATGACCCTTTTGTAGCCCGTTCTTTTTCTGCCATTTTGGGCTTTGTGCGGTTCCTTCAGTATGAGCATGATGCATTTGACCGTTGTTGTCAACTTGCACGCCTTCCTAAGGCAGGTAGACACTCCCTTGTTGGGAATATCCAGACTGCTTTTGCTGATTTCGGTCTTTGTCTGGATGACTCATTGTGCATCGGGCTTGGGAATGGCATCAAGATCTCTCTGCATGAGGTTTCAGTGCGTGACATTGCACCTGTTCTCAAGCATTTTGCTGTGCAGGTCCATTATTCGCACCCAGCAAATCTCAACCGTAAAGACTTCTACAAGCCGGAGGGATTCATAGATGTTTTCCGCACCAAGCTTTTCGACAGACAGGCTATTGTTCAACATGATCCCGGACCACCACCACTCCTGACTTATTTTGAAGCTCAACAGGTTGGCTGCACTATAACCAATGACCGCAGATTTGCTGCGAAATATGCAAAAAGGAGTCTCTTGTACACATTTTGAGCTGTCATGAAGCCCAGAGGCAATTTCAATTTGGGCCTTCACATGAATTTGGTTCCAACTTCCAGTAGCTTGGCATTATTGAACACCCATGGCCGGTGCTCTGGCACCGACTACGCATTGATCGTGCTGCTGATCTAGTCCTGCGACCCTTTGATTGCCCTGATGATATTCTTTTACTTTGGACAGATGGCTCTGTTTTCTGGGGCGAGTGTTTTCCGCTCACTGCTGCTGGCTTTGCTATCATCCAGGAAGATGGCAGTACCTTTGCGGCGGGGCCTGTGTCACATTTATCTCTATCTTCGTATTCCGCGGAACTTTGGGCAATTGTCGTTGCAACTGCCATGGCAAACTGCTGTCTTTGTATTTACAGTGATTGCCGTGAAGTCGTTACTAAAGTCAATGCCCTTGTTAAGGCCCACCATATACCTGGGAACTATGTACACTTGGAGTGGTGGCACTTCCTCCTTCACCTCATCAATGCTAGGAGCCTTCTATGCCAGGATGACATTCTTAGGATGGTTTGGATCCCGGCTCATGTCGATGACCACCTTCCTGTCTCGCTTATTTCAGCTGAAAGAATTGAACAGGTTGGGACTTCCCGTAAGCACATCGAACTCAACCGCCAAGCTGACAAGATTGCCAAACAGCATGCTCTTGCCCGTTGTGCAATTGCACCAGGTGACAAACACTTCTTTCATTCAGCTATTTTGCACCAACAGGAGGTCCTCACGCTCCTCAACAAGCATATTGGCTCAGAATGTTTGGATGATTTTAGCTCAGAGACACGGTCGGCAAAGCAGCATGAGCTTCAAGACCCTCCGAAGTGTTTCCCCGGACTGGAGTGGGATACAGAGGCAAGTGAATTTTCGCTCACTCTTAACTTCCCGGATGAGCCACCTCCACCGAAGGTGCTTTTTGGGGTGGAAGATTGGAATACTGTGTTGGCCTTTCTCCAATCTTTACACTGGAAAGTTCGCGATGGAGTTTTGTGTACGTATCAAGAGCTTGCCTTTCTGTTTTACAAAAGAGGTTTCCGGCTTCGAAATCGACCTTCTCACTTTCAAGACCTTGTGCTGCAACTTCGGAAGTGCATTGTCACGATCCAGAGAACGCCCTTTGCTCTCCCTGGGATTCCTACAGCCCGTGCTACAAAATGCATTGGGCGTGTCCTCCAACAGGGCGCTGTTGTGGGCGCACTTCCGTTTTTTTGCTCAAAATGAGCTTCTTGCATTTTGCCGCATCCTCGCCGAGGGTGCTGGAAGGTCTGCTGAGACTTGGACTTTCCCTTTTGATCATCTTCTGTAGCTGCCCTTTAATTTGTGCAACTTGTTGTTCATCGATCAGTGTGTCGTGGACAGGACGTGTCACCCCAGGGATCGGACTCGTCAGCGCGTGAACAGAATAGACTACAAGGGAGGTCAACCTACCCTGGTAAAATGAGCTCCAGGCTACCCACAGTCATACATTACATGTCTCTTCCGTTTGATTTGCCGCATGGACTTGATGTAACCGTCCTCCAGCCTTGGCGTTCGCACCTGCGCCAAAGCAATTCGATCTGATTGATCGTGGTTTGCTCTGCTATCATGTCTTCCTTTTTATCCACCTACAATAATGTGGAACTCCCTATAGTCTTCGGTCTGTCTCAATTCGTCCTCATCCTTGTCGGTCATGAACAAAAAAACAAGCTCGATCTTGTGTACGGGAAAGCCAACCACAAAGACTCTGGTCGCCAGCCGGAGTGTGCAGGTTATGCTCACACGTTCTCCACAGCTACTAAGCTGGTCATGATCTGAGTGAAGCCAACAAATGCTGAAGCAACAACAGTTGGCACAGCACGAGAGCAAAGAGAACTCGAGGGTGGTTTTAAGCCTACTGAAGTCTTCCCATTTTTTACAATGCCATGTGATGAAGGTTCTAATGTAATGACTATATCATGTCGGCTTTATTTTGCTTGTGCATATCAAGAACTGCATGAGGCAGCGCGGTGGCCCTCCAATTAAGGAACTTGCAAATCAGCATATCATCAGCAAGTGAGCCGTTAGAGGCTTTTCGAGAAAATGGTGGCGTATGTGGATATATAAGTGCAACAAAGCTAGTTAAACATATACATACAAGATCCCACTTCTTGGGAATTCCGTGTGTCACCCCTGGACTTGGAGAAAAAAACAAACATGTTCTGTCATTTGACACCCCTTTGGTGACCCGAATGGGCTGCCCCATCAGGTGCCTCCGGTACATCCGGTATTTCCGTCTCTGCTGGCTGGCTGGATGGAGCTTCCTGGCTGGCCGGATGGCTGAAACGCCATTCACCAGATGGCCATCGAAGCGTCGAAGGGTCGAAAAACCATTGACAAACCTTCCAGACAATGCACCTGGATTCATGACACCCAGTGGGCATTAGATGCACCTGATGCATGCATGCTTTTGAAGTAGTATGTCACCAACACCTATTAGTCATGCCATGCTTTGCATCTTAAAACTCGTTAAATAAAGTCACCAAGTCAAGATCTCCCCAGATTTCGACGGAGTATTAATATACCTCACCCAGGAGTAAAGGTTCGCATCTTGTGTAAATTTGTGTGATTGAAGAACTAAACGTAGCTCCTCATTCCGTTCTGAACCAAGGGGGGGGCCGACCCAAAGATTTAGTCTAATCCTCATGGAATGCCTGTTTCCCAAACTTGATCGAAAACGTAACGGACTTGTTTGTTTCCAACATAATAAAAGAAAGGCACACAACCTGTTGAAACCAAGAGGAGCCATTGCCATTCTTGTTGCTATTCTGTTGCTATTCCAGGAACTGAAGTTTGCCATGGTTTTCCAGCAAATCACGCTGATCACTCTGACAACAAAACGAACAAATACATCTCAAACTGCTCAACTGACTCGGTCCGACCCCACCTCGGTGTGGAAAGGCACCGGCTGAGAGCGAGACAAAAGAGGTCTTGAGTTCATGCTGAGGTCTTGACTCACCTGTGCATGGAGCGAGGAGGTAAGGGCGGGACGTTTGGGAAGAGCCTTGGGCCAAGTCTGAGTAGAAGAGTGGCTTGCCCACGCGGCGACGTAAATCTGAAAGGGCAAATGCCGGAATATCTTTAAACATACTTGATCAATCAATATTCATCATAATCTCACAAGGCATGCATCTGCTGCAAGGGGGGGTTGCGGGTTGCAAATCAAACTACATACCCATATCACTACAATCCTTGAAGGCAAAATCAAAAAATCTTGCAACATCTGCTAGCGTGCAACGCATGTAGCCAAGCTGTGCGGGCTGACTGAAGCATATGCAACCGCCCCAGGATGAACAGAACATATTGCCATGCCTCGCCAGCACTTCTTTTGGGCAAACCACCCGGAGCAACATCGACCAAAGCCTGGCTGAGCACAGGTCGCGTGGTTCCGCCGCGGAGTTCCCATTGGTTCGAGGCCCAGCTTCGCTGAAAAAGGAGGTCCAAGAAGATGCCTCTGGCTGATTCTTATCTGTGAGCACACATACCACTAGAAGCCCTCGGATTGCAGTAGCTCTTGATTCTTGCCAAGCTGGCTGTGTAGCGATTGATATATATATATGTATATTATATATATAGAGAGAGAGGCTCCAGGCAACTCAAAAATCAACCACACTCAATCTGAATCTGAGGATTCCGAAAGGTTTGACATCAGACCTATCTTGAGACCTACAAGTGCTGATGAATTATATCGTAAAAACCAGTCCCCAAACACTAGCTCCAATACCTATATAAGTCCACCCTTTAAAGTCTTGCAATGGTTACTTTTTCTCTGAAACGAACGCCAGCCCTGCTTTTGAGCTCAGCTCCCCCGGACCGTCCCCCGGGCCCATTTCGGGCTCCAGGCTGTGTCAGTCACAACATCCGGAGGCGAGGATTCGTCCTGGCGAGGATTCGTCACTCGCTGGCTGTGCAGCTGTCGAAATGGCCGGTTTCAGTGGCCCATCGGACAGCTCTGTCGCAGAATGAATTCCTCTGAACCAAGTGGTCCTGGTTGATTATATTATTAGCTGCCTTCACTTTGAGCCATCAAACTCTTGGATCCATCTTTTCCTGACATCTTCCTTCAGGTATGTGAGACGGTTTAAGCATGTTTAAGCACACCACCATCACGCTCCTCGCACTTGACCACGGCTCCAAGAGCGGTCCGCTTTTCCGCCTCAAAATTGTGCTCATCCAGAAGTGACCAACCGTTTTTCTGTCCCTTTTTGGCCCAAGGTTTGGGCGACAATCTATCGCGGTTCGACTTGACCCACAATTCCGGGTTTCTATTTTTCTATGCCTGCTTGTATTGCTCGGTCCGTGACGTACCAAAGAAACTGCCATCCGCCGAGACCTTCGCCTCGGTCCGGGGATCCCACGGTGCTTTGACCCGATCGTGCTCTGCTCGGCAGGGCCGAGGCTCGAGACGGGCGCCTGAGGCTGGTGCTTGCGCTGCGGGTCTTAAAGCTCTGTCAAACCCACCAGAACCGAGTAGTCATCCATGTGTTCTTGGTCAAAACCCTCGTACAGTAGTCATCCACCAGGTCATGTCGAAACCGGTCTCAGGCCCAAAATCGGTCTCGGGACTTGGTCGAACATTAGCGAACGGGTCGAAAAAAGCGGGCAAGTTTTGTCCGTGGTTCTTGACGCAAGTTTGGTGGTGAGGGATGTTTTCGGGGCATAGCCGTTTAGATATGTTGCATGTCTAAAAGGCCGCAATTTCATGACAATCCGAATGGGGATGATGGACGATTCTAGTAGTATGTGGTATGCACAGTGTATACACATAGTCACCCATGGTTTCTGGAGGAAATCTCACAAAAGGCAATGCCAAGAAACTGTCACTGTCAAAAGTCATTGAACATAAAAGATACTTTTGGCCACACTTAATACACAAGCTGCAATCTCATAAACATGCTCACGTTGAGGAGTGTCTATAGTCTATAAGTCGGCACCACATCGCCCCAAAATCACCAGCACCACATCGCCTGGACCACCCTTTTTGGTTCATCCTCCCTCCCGAAGGAGCCTCCACGCTCCTCCGCGCCTCCACGGAAACGTACGCCGGCTGAGCGAACTGGTGTTGCAATGCCGGTGTTCCGCCTCGGCCTGGCGATGCGTCGGTGGATTCCTTCGGTTCTTCGTGTGGTTCTTATGCGGTCACTTGAATCAACCAGCGAGGGTCCAGGGTGAATCCTTGGAAAACAACAACAACAAAAACAACACAACACATGTGGGGATAAGCATGGGTAAACTTTTGATATACTTTTGATATTCTTATGCACATGATCTTGGATTCAAAGCGAGGTGTAGAAACCTGTTATCATGTCGACTGCTTTAACATATATGGTTATACTGGCTTGGCCTCTGGATGTGCCTTTACCCGAGCTTTCCGAAGAATTAAATGTCCGCTCCAATGATTATGTTGCTTCTTTAATTATTCTTAGGAGCCATCTGAAAAGTACAAACTTGGACCTATATATCCCACCCGACCCCCGATCAATTTCCGACATGTAAGCGTGAAGACTTCCCGTCCGGCTGTAGATGTAGAATAATCGTATCACAGACCCCACAAAAGTTGACTCGTTGGACATCTCCCTTTGAAAACTCTCCCTCTGAGTAGGGGTTCCCACTAATTCCACCGATCCCTCGAAGACCTTCATTCCTGAAACAAACCCGGAATCCAATCATTTCCAAGGCCACTGTATATTTCTATTAGAACAAAACAGCTGCAGTCCCCTGGTGGCCTCCTTTTTCAGCCATAGCCAGGGTCCCCATCAAAACGAGTAATCTGTCGGACAACGCTGTCCTCAAGCTGCAGCAAACACAACACCAAGAAACTGTATCTCAAAACTTTTGAGATCAAATATATTGAAAACGATCATGATTTTCGCTTGCACAATACAACATACTGTCCCAACTTGGTAAGTTATTCAGTGTAAGTGTAAGGATATCTGATAGTTTTTACTGCTTAGTTGCCCAACCCTCCTCCCTCATGCCTCTCTACGAAGCCGGGGAAAAATCATACGCGCCGCCTGTGAAGGGTCTCAATCTGGAGCCCTACAAAATTAATCCTTCATCTGGGGCCTGGCTTCACTGGGACGGCTGGCAGATTCTCCACTGAATAAGATGTTCCAGCACTTGAATCGCACTCTTTTACATGAGATTTGTTTGGGTTTCCAACATCAGGAGAGAGGCGGTGAGACCACAGAGTGAGACCACAGAAAGTGAAAAGCACTACCGGAATCTTGTGTCTTGTCATTTCTGACTCGCGAGCGAAGCTGTTAAAGCTCTTTTCTAGCAGGCTAAAGCCTGCCGTGTTCCAAATGGATGGCACGAAAAGGAACGGCCAATGAAAGGAGAAGGAACAAAAACACCCCCAGGCTGGGTAGGAAAACATCCCCTTCACAACTGATCAGCTGTGGCTCATGTTCAAAGTCTTGGGGGGAAAAACATCATCACTGTAAATGAGTTAAAATTGAAACATAATGCATTTGGGAGTTTGAACAAGTTGACAGAATGCACGACAGCATGAGCAGGTCAACAAGACTACTTTGATGTATATGTTTGGTTGATCTTCTGAATTTTTGGTGATACACCCAGTGCTTGGGTTAGGTGTTTCTTGAATCCATGCTTTCCTACATGAGGTGAAGGCATTTGAATTTCATCCAAATAAGCGACGATTAAAACAAGATTAAGATGCTCAAATCCAACCTCTTCCCTGCTCACTGTGTGGTCTGACAGATCCGGCTTCAGGGTTTCTCATTCTTCTGGTGCAGTTGAGGTCGGGATCGATCGAACCCGCATGTTTCTGAGCAAAAGTGGACAAATCATATACTCAATGTCCCATGCCTGAGGTTCTGGAATTTCGCCTCAAAGCGTCACACCAATGATCTGGAAGAATGATTAAATTTCCATGGTCAATCAAAGAAAACGATCCAAAAGGAATCCAAGATCTGAAGTTGACTGTCGCCATTTAGGTCCCCATGGTCCATTTTGGTGTTTGCAGGTCCAAACAAGCTGCTGTACCAAGGTTTCCAGATGATGACGGTGGAACTTGTGGATTAGATATATATTTATCAATGCTGCAAATATAGGTATCCACATATGCCATGCATAGGTGACGAAGTCCAATCCATCCAATCCATGGGTACGGATCAGCTGTTGGATCCACGTGATGAGCGTTTCGGACCAAGCTCTGGGCTGTCATTGACCTCGGCGCTTGCCGCCGCCAAACACGGGGCAGGTCACGCTGGTGATGAGGAAGTGTCGCCATTGATCGGAAAGGGGGAGACAGAACATCAACCGCTTCAAAATGTAATTGTAGAAGCTTTGCTTCAGCAAAAACACACATATATGCAGAGGTAGGATTAATGAACCCCCCTAGTCAAACCGAGCTCACAAAGCCTCTCAAATTCACCCAAATTGAAAGTAGTATTGGAGCTAAATTCCCCCCTAATAGTGTACTTGTCATCTAGAACCCCCCCCAATTAAACCGAGCCAGACAACCCAGAAAATAGAGTTATTTGTTTTTTATTAGAAACCCTGGGTATCAACCTTCATGGTCTAATGGCCTCATAGCATATTATTCAGGGGGAGTGGACCTCATGAATGGTAACCTCAGACCTTCTGGACCTTGTTGACCTTCTATGTGGGGAGGGGGGGCGGTTTATTAATCCGGGTTTGCATTATTCATGAACCACAAATTTGGCCCACTTTGTCAAATTTCTGTATGCGATCTGACTCAGGTGTGGTCTTATGATGTCTTACATGTCTGACGTACTACTTCGACCCAACCAATGAGTCTCTTTTACCTTGGTGACCTCCAGCTATATATGTATAGTCGCACATGCGGCTATTCCCAAAGATGTAGTCATCAATAGACAGCCAACGGCTAAAAGAAATTATGACAAACCACAAACAAATGGACGAAATGGGGGATGAACTATGATGAACTTGTCCAATTGGGGGTTCTACCAATTATCTTCATGCATTTGTCTCATCCAACGTACCATCCTGGCTGCTTTTAAAAAGGTCCGACTCGGGTCTGGGGGACCCTGGATGGAGTCTCTGAGCTGGCGACCTGTGCAGGAACCTCGATGATCTCTGGATCGGAACTAAGGTCCTCCTGCAAGATCTGGCAGAGGAACCTCTGGGGTTTTCACTCCACATCATCTCCAAGTGAGCCATACGCCTACGCTCCCACGGATGAATGTGGCTCCAACTAAGTTGTAAACAAAGATCGTTTTGCAAGGCCTTGCCTGGAGTGTAAAGCCAGGTAAGCTTTTCGAAAAAAAGAAACAAAACAGGGGCTCAGACGACAGTGTCAAATCACATAAATTTCAAGAAACACATCTACAAGGTGTGGCGAACCAGGTGTACTATTCATTGTAAACAATGATGGATACAAACCTTCACATAAAGCCAACGAGCATGGCTGGGTGTTAGATCTTTGGAGTTGGACCAGCATGTTGACAAGCACACGCATGTTGACATATGTCTCGAAGCATGTGAATGCCCTTCCCTAAAGGACGCCTAAAGGACGCTATTGAGCTATTGACATGAACTGCCAGCCCTTCCCTAAGCGTGAGGCCTTGCATGTTTCCATAGCCGGATGTGATTTGTGACTATACTTTGCATATGATAGATCCACTGCACAAACACCGCAGAGCAATTCAACAATCAACAATGAACAGGGCAAACATGTGGTTCACTCAGCTTCAAATACCCACTGGACCTGAGTTGCGCCTCTCCAAAGCCAGAATGCAAAACAGCGGGTGCAAAGGAGAGGGCCCGACCTAGCCCTATGCCTAAATGTCGAATGGAAGCCCCATTGGTCAGGTGCGTCATATTTGAATAGATTCATGATGGATTCATATGACATATGTGTATATATATATACACAAATATATACAGTACATTACAGTACAGTATATATAGATTCCAGTACTATAGTTTTAAGGAATGAAAGAAACTCACAAAAATATCCCTATATACACCGTGACCTTCGCTACTTAAGAACAAGAAGTCACCCAAACCGAAACCACAACCACGCCGGTCGCCGCTTACATCGACCCCTGTCCGAACAAATACAAACCGAAAACACCGGGTCCGTCGCGGAACCGGCCACTGACACCTTTCGGACGTGCGGCGGAGCAGCGACGGAGCGGCGAGTTCGAGATGTCTCCGTCTCCTTCGATGAGGTTTTCGGACATCGTCTTGGCTTGGCAGCGAACTTGCGGCCCTGCCGGCTCGCACGGCTCGCGTGCGGCTCGCGCGGCTCACAGCGCACGGTGCTTCGGGTGGGGTGGAACCCCCCACCTGGGGGATGTTCGGGAGAAAAGCAACATACATTTGGACCAAACAATCAAGGTTTAGGATTGAAATGCCTTGGTCTTGCTTGAACCAACTGATGTTGTCATGTTCAGTGCGGTTCATTCTATGGACAATGTACAACAAAGACTTGTGGAGAATTTTCACCAAAACAGGTGAAGTGCGCGTTTTCTGGGCCGGGGCCGGAATTGAGCGGGGCCGCTCATTGTTCCAAGTACGAACCATCGTCGGACCGTCTTGTCGGCGCAGTCTCGGAGCCGTCTCGTCCGGCCTGCCGATCGGTGTCACGTGGAGGTTCCTGACGTCCGGCGATGCGACAACGTCAAGATCTGACATGTCACGTGTGAGACTGCCACGGCTGCAACAGTGAATATGCACAGACCATCCATGTATGGAATAGCTATTCGGGATCATTATATCAAGGTTATATATATAAGGTTAATGTATGACAATTTCATTGGGGAGCTCTAAGCACAAATGACAAATTGTCACAATCCAAAATGAAAAAGTCCATGGTCCTGCTCAAAGACTGGCAAATAGAAAGCTGCTATAAGGTGTGCAACAAACCACCTAAGAGTCATAAGGCTGAAACATGTTGACCATCTGTGGTAATCTACCATTTTCATGTCTGGCCATCGTGAGCTCTTCTTCACATGGCGACATCTGCACCAAATGGTTTTGCCCGAGCAGTACAGTAGACAGTTCACATGTGTCCACCATACGTAGGAGTAGAAGAATCACACGTCAAGAATCGTCAAGATACATAAAGATAAGAACACGTGACAGACTTGATGGGACATGTGGATCGACATGGGAGCTCCGAAGATGTAGAAGTGACGCTATTACACATCTGGTCCTTTTCTTCCCTCTAGTAGACTCGTGGTTGATTTTACTCTTGACAAAAGTTGTATTGGGTTTCTTCCACGTCTACTACTCCAAAAATCAAATACAACTACATCTGACCAAGTTCTTCTTCCCTCTTGGCAGAGATTCATGGCCCAAACCCGCGGAGATTCGTGGTGCGAGGGACCTGCTGGAGGGGCCCGCCTTGACCTCCGCACCGCTGGAAGATAGAAAGATGACCTCTTCCTCAGATTCCTCCTGTCAACTGGCCGGCAACAACGATGTTGTGGATTCAATCAATCATGCAGAAAAGTTGTCAAGCCAAAGCTGATTTGACGCAACAGTTGGTTGCAAGAGGTGCTTCCAGTGCTTGCTACCTGCCACTAGCAAAGCCCTTGGCCCTGTGCTCCTTGTTCCAATCTCCTGTTATCTCCCACCTTCATTGTCACACCTTTCAACAAGCCGCTCACCATATCTCACCATGGCTGGTATCACCCACCACTTTCCAGCCTTGGCCGGGTATTGGTAAGTGGCCCACCTGCCGAAACCCCCACGGTCCAACGGCGGCGCTCCGGGGCAGCAGAGTAGTTCTTCTGGTTCGAAGACAGTTGCGTGAGGATGCTCCCCGGAAAAAAAAATAAGCCTTCCATTGGATCAAAACCCCCGCAGGGCCAATACCTTCTGAGGCAAAAGCAAGTCCGATTTGGATGCAGGTGTTGGGCGCGTTTTTTGGCGCACAGGGGGACTTTTGCTAGGTCAAGCATCAATGTCCTTCACTGCAACTCAGCAGAGTAGTAAGTTGTTCTAAAAAACACAAAAAGTTGCCAAAGCAAATTTGATACATCAACCGTAAGTTCATCGCTGTGTGAGAGATTGAGATGTCCATGCAATATTGGAACGTCAAAATACCTCTGGAAAAACATTAATTGAATTGATGAACACCTTGTCCCAACCATTATGTTTCGGTCATCCTTACTTATTAAAGCAGGGGAAGTGCCGCCAACTTCGGAGATTCGAAGCCTTGCGAATCGGGACATATCGCGACAAAGTCCGAGCCTCAAATTCGTGGCACGCGGCATGCGCTAACCTCAGTGGCTTGTCCTTCGGTCACGAGTTCAGTCGTGCTCACAAAAAATTGTCATGAAGGACTTGTGCACGTGGTCAAACCCTTTGGGACATTCCAAGAAATAGTGGTCAACGGCACAACCACTCCTGAACAAGAACAGAGTCTCCCGAACCTGACTAGAAACACGAACCGTTGGTCCGGCAGGCCGTCGCCCAGGCAGCAGCCGAAAAAACACAAACCTTGAAACCAATGTGTTTCATGATGTTTCATGTATCCCAAACGCTCCATGGGACTGCCATATATGCCGATCAATTGGGGTGGTGCCAGGGGGGTCAATGTAGGCATATATTCCAGTCCCCTGGAGTGTATGGGTATAGTGATATAGTGAGTAGGTAGATCCACAAATGAACCATGTCTTCCAGATGTGCTGGGAATTTCAGCACTGGCTGTATCGGCAATGTATCGGCACTGAGTTCCAGGCTCAACAGTTACATTGGCAGAGCAAAGCCATGCACGATCGCTCCAATGACACCGTGTTGCTTTCGTGTCTTGGAATCCTGATCAATTTGTTTGTCTGCAGCATGTCTGTCGTATCTTCAGGTCTTGAAATTCGGGCTCTGCAAAATCTGATCCTAGTTTCAAAGTCTCACATGTCATATGCCCTGAAAATCTCTGAGCTCTGTTTCAAAGCTCTGAATCACTTGCCGCTTTTCAGGGAGTTGCTGATTCTGAGTTGCCGTTTCACAGGACGACGCAGTACAGTTAGGCCAACGGTTGAAGAGCTCGGCATCCTACCTACAACACCAGCTGCCTGGGAGCCAATGTTGCAAGATTCACATGCTAGCAATAAAAGCTAGTGCTGGCGCCCCAGCGAGAGAACTGCCAAACTGCCAGGAAATAAATGTGATAGCGTCCCTTAAAATCTCGTGAATTATCCATTAGAGCAATGACACATCTTCATGTATTTGTTGTTTAATGTTGAATATACAGTAATGAACCATGAGTCAATCATAATCTGCTTTGTTGGCCTGCCAGGATTTTGCAATATACTACGTTTAATTTAGCCAGCATCCAAACCCCAAAATGGATAAACAAAAAATTAAGTTATAAACATGAGACAATAATAATCAGTTTTTTTTCTCTCAGATCCCTGCTGTTCCTTTGTCCTGCTCCTGTTCCTTTCCTTCTTGTTCTTTGTGGACTATTTTTTATATCTCTGCCCATTAGATTTCCAAAGCCTTTGGCTAGCCAAAAAACGTCAGGTTTCTTTATGCAAACCCTATCAAACAAATACAAATACAAACATATACAAACCATTACAAACCCGTTATCTTCAAAGGGTACCCCTTTAGACTCCTACACCCTGCAATCATAAACCAACCTACAATAATCAACCCCCCCTGCAGCCTTGCTGGCTTGTTAGTTATCTTGTGCTTTCCCTCTTGTAATTTCTCCTATCTTTGTCCTGCTCCCTGATCCCTTTCTTGTTGTTCTTTCGAAAGCAACTGAAAGCAACATGAAAGCAAATGAAAGCAAATGGCCTGGATGCTTACAATTGAGATTGAGATCTTTGACCTCCAAAAAATAGAACATTCTGTTCATAGGGGGAGGGGGGGGTGTACTATGGTTTACTATTGTGTAATGAACACTACTGGAGCAACAAAACGCATCCTCACCTGACCCGCCCCGGCACCGACGTGACGTTCGACGTCGCCAGGCTCAGGCCGGTGAGGCCCAGGCATCGATTCGAGAACAATATCTCTGCTGCCCTTTTTTTCCGACATCAACAATGGATCTTGATTGGACCAAGAACACTATCCGCGACTGACTGCTGAGTGAAACCTGTCGAATCTTCAGTACATCCGTGGAGGCGGATAGTTTGTTTCGTGCTCGCCTTGGCTCCGCAAATTCTAGGCAACCCAGCAAGCAGCCGGCAGGCCCGGCAGGCGTCTGGTCTTCGGAAAATCTGGGGCAAACCCAACCGATGGATGTCTTTTGAGACACCACATGTCATGTTGCTATAGCAAGGCAAAATGGTTCGTGCTGACAGGTAGCGCGCATTGATGCAAACACCAATGATGTGATTTCATTCACCGAACAACATCGGTCGGAAGACTCTTCGCCCGTCCGAGTCCGATACACACACACACACTGAATAGGCAGCTCAAAAGCACCAGTGTAGCAGCATGTGCTTACCCCCTTTTCCACCGTCTACCATTGGAATCCCCTGAAGAAACTCGGCACCCGGCTGCCGAAGATCGGGTGTTCTCCTGCAACCAAGCATAGGCGTCCGGATCAATCCTATAGGACATGATATTGATTGTCATTTGCGGCGTACCATCCTGAGACACTGGATCTCTTGGCTCCAATTCTCAAGACCAAAAGAAACCGCTCGCGAACCACCAAAAGGTCCTGTTCGCGACCGGTCCACTTTGGCTTGAGATTGTATTCCCCTAGACTCCCTACACCCTTCATTCGGGGTATGCTCAGAACACGATCCTATCACCCTCAGTTCCTTCTTATGAGCGCTCCAGAGACATCAAACAGAAAACAACACGATTCCCGATGATACGCTGTCAATTGCACGGTTGAAACTTGTGAACCAATAACCCAGAGCACCCAAAGCACCTAGACATATACTGTATATATAAATACATGCAGTATATCGTTTGGGAGTCGGGAGCCTTCAATCAAGACCAGAAGGTGTTCATCCAGAAACCGTCTGCAAAGAAACTCCTGCAAAGACCAGGACTTCATGACGCCACTCTTTATATACCATGATTTCGTCATGCTTCAGGTGTCATCTGCTGGTTCGTAGTTTGCACTGCTCCACCATGACCCGTGGCGCCTCCAACAGGAACAGCGCCATACTGTGCGCTCCTCATACCTGCAAAGCTCATTTACTCGTCAAAGGTCCAGCGTTGACCGCGGGAACCCACAATGAACAGTACTCCTTGCAGGAAGAATATGGTTTTGGAGGTACACCCCGACTCACCAATATGGAAGTGGAACATCACCTCTTTGTAGAGGAACCTAGTCTTCCCGAAGACCATCTGGATTCCGAAGTACCTCTGTCGGAGTGTATGGTAGAAATTCAGAATGAGGATGTCCTAGTCCTCCACAGGATCATCATGAATCATCTGTAGTATCACCAACCCCGTTTTTTCCGTCCGGAACATACGTCAAGCTTCACCGAACCGTCCACCAGTTCCTGTGAAATCGGGGGGCCGCCAGTGACCAGTTTTAAGGATCCTTCCGATTGAACATGTCGCGCCAACATCCAAGAAAACACACCCAAAGCCGCGGACAAACGTGGACACGCGACCAAGCTCTATAGAGTGACTCCAATGAGCTGGGGTCTTCGGTTTGTGAAACGACGATGTCCCGCGTGCCCACTGGAAGCTTCTTAGGGTCGCACTTTGCTTCAAGGGTTCCTGAGGATTCCACAAGAAGACCTTGTCCTCACGGCCACGGAAAAAAAACAGTGCACTTGTGTGCAAAGTTTATCGTTTGCCTGCGTGTTGCAGTGGATTGTTTGGTTCGGTTTAGCCTCAAACTCCAACTATGGAATGACAATCCCTGATTGTTTGGTCCATAATGGCCCAAAACCATTCAACCATCGTCCACTTTACGCGTTCGTGACCTGTGTTATCCGCAGCAAACAAACATCGATCTGCGCAAAGACTGATCTGCGCCGTGCAAAACACCGCTCCTGACCAATCACCAGGTCCTCGAGCGCTGGAGCATGGATGCCCACACGCAACTCCTGCCGGATGCGGAGTTAAGAGTTGTTTTCGGTCCTGTAGGATGCGCGTTTTTTCTGGTCGATGACCTCGTTCAGCGGAAGGGCAGAGATTTCATGTGAACAATCCCACCTCGATGTCCAACCAAGTGTTGTCAGACCCGACCCGAGAGCAAATCCCAATCGAACACTCACTGCATGCATGAACAACCAAGCACACATGACAAATTTTGGAAGAGCGAACATAGCGATCTAGCAACAATTGCTGAGTGCCTGTCTTAGCCTTCACACCATCAAACTGGCAAAGTTTCAGTCCTCACAGAACGACCAAATGCACCACAAGGCATAGGTCTGCAAGGCAGGAGCAAGCACATTGCCAAAACAAATCCAGCCCAGCTGGCATAGTGTCTCAAACATGTCTCAGCCAGGTCGACGGTCTGAACCATTTATATAAGACATTGGTCATCGGAACACATATGACTCATATACGCTAATATATAGCTTCTCCAACATAGCTTCAATTATAAACCATGGTAAAGCATGATAAAGCCCCTTGCATTAAATGGGCTTTGACACGTTTCCCAAAAATCTTAAAGCATAAACGTACATAGCTGACTTGACCTTTCGACTGGCTCAAAATTATTTACAGAAATAAGGAGCGTCGTCCTATACGTGTACTTTTGCTTGTGATGGCCACGAGTGAGAAACACAATCACAAGCATTGAAGACATCCAAAGCGTTCCTCACACAGATATATGATGCAAAATGAAAGAAAACGCCGGAAGGCGTGACCGTTTGGATTTGAAGCTGTGTTTATTACCACTACAGTCGGTACATGCGATTGTCTGATTTCGTTCTCTTCTTGCGCTTGACGCCATAGTCATGCTTTGCCGCAGCAAGTTTGTCAGCGTTACTGTAGTGTTGTTTCACCTTCCATGGCACAGCGCTTGACGGAAGAGGAGACCTTCACGGTCATCGGCGAGTCAGTAATCGCGAATGAGCCGGATGCCGCGGACGAGATGTTGATGCATTTCGCCGATGACTTGGTTAAGATTATTGCAGATGAGTTGGTCAAGGCAGGTGGCTTCGCTTCTGCTGTCTTGGTGTGAACCTGTGTCTTGGTGACAAAGTGCGTAGTGAGTAGTGGCTGGAAAACATAGCCTACTTCAGTCTCATATGATAATTTGGGGACTCAAGAGGCCAGACCTTGCTCCGCCTGTTGCTTTGAGGCTTTGCCAGGTGTGTGTAGAATGTTTTTGACTTGTTGGTGGGTCTCTGGTAGCTTCTTGACGACAATGTTGTCGGCTGATTAAGCTGAATTTCATGTGCGGAACACAGGAAATTATAGATTGTCCAAAACGTCGGGTCAGAAAAAAAACAGGAGGCCAATCTCGAGAACCAATCCAATGACACCACCCCAACAATTCAATAATCCAACATGTGCCCTGAAAATGGATCCACCAAATTTGACATAAATTAGTTGCCTCGTTCTGTACACTTTCTACAAACCAACTTTCCAACTTCGTCTGCGGTCGTCTCACCTGAGGCAGCACGGTCAAAGCCACCAAAAGGTAGGCGCCACTGGTGTGCGGAGAGGCACCGCAGGGGATGGAACGCGGTGCCGAGCCCCACGTGGATCCAATCAGTTTGGATGTCCATTTCATGGATTGCTGGGACATGTGGCACGCTGCCATGTCAGCATAGAGACGTCAGTATATGCTCCCTACTGCTTTGACAAATTGAAGTTATCACAATCACAATGAATCACACATATGCCCCAATGCGTTCTTGCATCTAGCCTACATGATCTTATCTTACATGTGCCTCAAACCTGGAACTATATACAAGTACAGTATAGAATTTGGTATCCCGGGGGGGCAGGTCCAAGAATGTCTTTCCGTCGCGTGCCTGCACAGCAAAAGAGTTGCAGAATGCAAAACGTGTTTGGCTCTTGGGCAGCAATCCCAATTGTCATTTTCTCAGCCATCGAAAGTTGTTGCCTCTTGGAATGATTGGTATCTGTCGGCTCCGTCACCTTTATGTCTCAGGATTGTATTTTCAGGAGTATGACAAGTTGCACGCAAGCAGTGGTTTCAACAGATTCCAAATTTAAAGGGCTTCAAGGCTTGAAAAGAAAAAGTCAACATACAAACAAACCGTCCAGCAGTGGTTGCATCCTCCAAGCAGTCCACTTGAAAAATCCCTGTCTGACTCCATGCTAGGTTTAAAAAAAGAAAAGCTCAGAATCGTCTGAAGTTGGACATGAAGTTGGACATCCCAGAACGAACACCTAAAAGAGACCAACAACAAGGAGCAACAAAGGAGACCTGTCGAGTCCCCGACTTCCTCCCAACCATAAGGGGGTACTCCACCGAGGCACAACTGCACTCGGTCCCCCCAATGCAAGGAAAAAGAAACACACACCAACAACCAAAAAACTGATTAGTGAACTGAGTTCAGGCAAAAATACAGCACATTATAGCACATTCCTCCCCTTTCATTTCATCCTGACCAAGGAACATCCGAACGATGCCACACGAGAAGGCGTCACCGTAGGTCTTCGCCAGTTCGCCTCGGGTTCGGTCCAAGCCGTCGGCGGGATCCGGTCCATGCAACATTCGTGGTTCCCAGGGGTGGTTTTGAGTGGGAATGATTGCAAGAACACACTTATAACTTATATAGTCGTCTAAGTAGATGTAAATGTAAAGTTTCTTTTTTTATATTGGACGAACGATGTGTTTTGTTTGGAAAGAGGTATGAAGAGGCAATCTTCTGAAGAGTTAGTACTCCAGGGTTCACAAAGGTTCTAGGATTGTGAAATTCAGTCTATGCAATTCATATATATGTTAAGTTCTTTTGGTACATGTGAACGAATTTCAGCTAGCTCGCAGCGGCTAGACCCACGGAAAGGACCCCGATCCCTCACAGACTTCTTGTGACTCCTACGGTTACTGCGAAGGACAATCATGAGGTGCTGCTAAAGAATTTCCTAGAATAGGGTTCAAGACCAACACCACAAACGAATCTCCTCTTTTGCCACGGCCTTGGAGGAACACCTGAGTGATTCAAAACATGTACTTTGGCCAAAAGGGTTTGATGTACAGGTAATTCTCTGTAACTTCTGCGCACCTCGATGAACCAATAAGTGTCCATCCCCCAAGCAAGCACTCTCAGGGCTGTGACCTTGCAGGGCTGCCGCTGTCATGCAAGGATCCTGCTGGGCGTCTTGGCTTGCGGTGTGACAAGCTGGAAGCTTACAACTAAGGATGTTTCCCATGAAGGTCACCAATCAGTAGAAAATGGTGCTTGAGGGCAGCTTCTTCTGTGAACCATCCAGGACAGAACCTGGATCTCTCTGTCTTGCTTGATTTCCACCAAACTAGTTCTCCGGGTAACCTGTGACCACGTCTACCGCCAGAAGCATGGGTAGCTCTTTGACTCATACTGATATGTATATATAAAGTACCGCGACAGGACAAATTCGGACATCATAGGAGTTTGTCGCACTACAGTATAATCATTCATACACGGTGCTCCTCCGCAAATGAACGCTATTCGTACCCTGATATATATATATATACTCATGAACCCCTACCGCTCTGCCACAAAATGCAAACAGGCCCCGAGGGGGGGACCGCGTCGTGTAAAACAAGGGCAGCAAGGCCAACAGGCGTGACTGTTTGTCCCTGCGGCAAACAAAAAAAGCCTTTAATCTTAACATATCTTGACACATATACAGAAGGGCAACACACAGTATGTATGCTCATTGCATGTCAGCTAGTTTCCTGACGTTCTCTTTCCTTCCCCTCTTTTCAGGTTCTGGAACCATCTCCGGTGAAGAGTTCCACCCAATGGCACCTTCACCAGCACTCCCCAGGAAAGCAACCCCGTGACCACCTGGCACGGCGAAGCAGCATTAAAACACAGTTGCCTGGAATGCTTGGGATAAAGGCCCTTGAACATTTTGAGAAGAGCAAATCACGCGTCAAACATCAAACAACCAGGAAGAGGATGGAAAAGGAATGGATTGGTAGACCGTGATGGTCAGAAGACATTAATGGTCGAACTCGTAGGACGACCATCATCTGCCATCTACTTTCACCTCTATGGGATTGATCCGATACCAAAAAAACAACACAACCACCGACTTTGCCAAGCAATAAACTCACTATTGACTCAATATATGATGTATATATGGTTGCGTCTTTCCAGCAAAGGTGTCTAGAGATCTCTCCATTTCTGACACAAAAGCGTCGAAGATCCTCTCTTATAGCCAAGCAGTCTAGATTTCCAGTTTGGGCAGCACAAACTGCTGGACTCGCTCTGACTTTCCCATCAGGGTCCCCCCCGAGGTGGTGACTCCAAGTGACGCTTCACGACCAGTCCAGAAACAAGCAGGGAAGGGAAGAACATAGCCGCGGCACTCCACTGACTTGTATTCTTTTTGGGCGCTGTACAGCGGCACAACGCTGTATCCGTATGCCTTGGGTGGTAGGCAACTGGAGGCCTGACCGCTAGGATCTGTACACAAAGAATTGCGGGCTTAATTCGAGCGAGATGTGTCGAAGAGGTGCTTTCACAGCTGTAACTAATTGTCACGATGTCGGAACTGCATGGTCACCTCTATTCTGTGCAGCAATTTGTGGTTATCTATATGATGTGTATTCTACACGATGGCTATATGCTGAGTCATTGAGCCTTGAACTATCTTGCACTGGCCAGGAGATTGTGATACAAATAAAGGAAAGCATGTCAAACGCGCTTGACCGGGCAAACAAGGTAGGGACGGATTGAAGCTCGGAGGTCAAGAGATCATTTAAGCAGTTGCTGTTGCCCTCTTGTGCCTACTTTGCTTTGGCAAGTTGCTTCGAACCTCCTGCATAGTCAGGTGGCCATGGACCATCACATCGAAACAAACAACATCTCACTTCACTGTGCAATGGACACGTGCCCCGCGCACATCAGAACAATTTCAATGGAAAAGGGATTGATGTGCGCCGTCCTTGCAACTACTAGGTGCAGAATTGGCCAGGTCTTTATTAAGACTCTTGTAAAAGAATCATTCCGCAAACTGAGTCCAAACAAAAAACTGTTCGCTCTTCGCCAATCAACCAATGAATGCAGTTTCTTATTCTTTCTGGTGGATTGGCGAAGAGGAATGAGACCTGGCCTGCTTTGCTCAGTCAAATGCTGAGTGATCGGTGCACTTGGATTGTGCTCAGCGTGCCATGCGGCTGCCTCTTTAAAAGGTCCCAGCAAAGCCCAGCAAAGCAACCTGGGTTTCGGCGTTCGGTTCCAGCGCTCGAGCCACAGGGAATCACATGTGGATCCTATGCCATTGTGGCAATGACTTACCGCAGTTAGCTTGCTGCCGGAAACCCGGAGTTGTTAAAAAAGGGCAAGTTAATATATTTAAGGCAATGTATATCAATTAATCTGATCCAAGGAACGAATTGTAGAACTGGTCACAATGATGATTTGACATCTTAAAGGAAAGTATCATCTCGGCATAGCACATGAAACATCCCGTCATTGTCTACTTGCCAATATCCATGACATGTGTGAGAACATGTTCAACATATTGAAACACATCAACATCTAAAGACGAGTCGCTTGCGCTGGCGATCAGCCCAAGGTATTTTCAGCACCAAATCTGCCAAAGGATGTTCCACCAGGGGGAATGCAAAGACTGTCAATGATAACCTTTACGTTGGGAAACATTAAAGGCAATTATATAAATTGTGCGCATCCTTTACCATTTCTGTGCTATCATTTCTGACACCTCACCAAATCTTTGAAGGCTGATTGATGGTAGTGAAGTCAAAGGGTCTTTTGTCAAAGGTCTTTTGTTCTCTCATGAAAACCCCCAAGCGAAAACCAAATCTCACATCATCAAGAGCTCCTTCCAGCCCCTTCGCGAGCTTTCCCTGTCCAGCTCTTGGTCCAGTCCCTCGTCCTTCGATCCCGGTCGACCAGCGTCGCATCCCGCGCGCGGGAGCTCGCGCGCCGGAGCTCGCGGAACGCGACGGGGGCTGCCTTATGTACAAAAAGCCATCGGGCTGTCGAAATTGCTCGTACAACTGCGACATGGGTGTGCTCGTCTTCGGCGTGATGCCATTGATGAAGAGGTAGATCCTGGGTGGAGTGAGAGAAAAGCCGATGGCTTTGACAAGCAGCTTACAGTTTGAGAACAGGGGACTTAGCCTGGCCTGGAGTGGATATATAGTATTTCATAATACATAGTCATTGACATGTGCTTCTTGGTGATTCTTGGCTCGAAGACGTCTCGTCCCCCCAAAAACTTCACAAAAAGTGACTCTCTGGCCATCCGTCTGCACACTCTCATTGTCTCGTCCAGTTCCGGAGAGTGGTGAAGGAGATCATGCACACCATACAGCGATGTGGAGCGGGTCTTTTCCTAAACCGATCGACACGGACCCGCTCCAACCACGGGGACTTCCCGACCAACCACAGCCTCCCCGTTCTCTTCAAAACACCATCCGCTGCCAACTAGGATTCGACCACCCCCCCTGACACCCCCAAAAAGATGCGACCCTATAAGGACCTTACTGCTCCGTGTGCGTGCCAAAGTGACTGGACACCCTTCAACCGGTTCCAAAACCCCTCCAGAACCAGACCCAAGACTCGAGACACAACAACATTACGATCTGATACCCCCCCAAAAAATGCACGTAGTTGTATACCAACAAAACGGTTCAACCGCTTCCTTAGCACTTCGCCTCCGCTCCAAATGCTTCGCCCCGTTCGAACGGCCCGTCACAGGCGAGCCACGTCTGGTCCACGCTCAGCCGTTCCGGCGTCGCGTCGGCGATTTGCTTGTGGACCTGCAAGGAGGAAGCGGCCTTTCATTAATGCAAATGATATAAGTCATCCAACCTAATAGCTTCTTGCTCCTAGTAGTACGGCCAGGAGCCCCCATTTGTAGCGTCCTTGCTCCTAATGCCAGGAGCCCCTAGTAGCGAACATCGTTCCTTTTGATGGCAAAGGAGTGAAAAAGGAGTCCAAAGCAACATGCTGTTGTGTCTAGAGATAGGACAGATCCGGCGCAAGTACCTCCCGCCTCTCGACCAAGCATATTGATTCTCATATATCGAACAAACAACAATGAAGAATATGAAAAGCCCCTTTGGAGGTTGTTTCTGCTGGACACCAAACAATGCAGGAGTTTTACAAGACCTCCTTGGATTAGTAAAGCAGTTTGTCTTTCCTAGGACTTTGTCTTGCCAAAAAGTGGATAATGGAATATGCGGGTATCGATTGCAACAGGAAAGCCCCTGAACCAATGGGGTCTCCCTTATTTTGACTCAAAATATAACATTCTAATTTATCGGGGAAGAACAACTCATCGTCATATATGCTGAATTGCAAAGATACACATGGTGGGAAGGCGGTACAGCGACCCGTTAGCCAACATAGATATTGGCACGGTGTCCAATGCATTACTATTGAAGAGATTGACCTCTATCTATTTTGGAGTGTCCACGACAAGTCGTGAGAATGGCGGTTCACGTTATTTCAAACGTAGGCAAAAACTGCTTTCGGAGGATGCGTGAGGCATCCGTGGTTCCAGTGCAGGTTTCCTGGGAGCGGGTGGTTGGGTTGCTCTTGCTGCCTTGGTAGACATAAAAGAGTAAGACCCATAAGACCAAAGCAAATCCAAGCCACCATGTACTTGAATTCGCCACAAAGCATATTTCCATGTACGACGAACCTCAGATCAAAGCTGCTGAGCGCCGCTTTCCGCAATGTTGGGGACAAAGGCACTAGTTATTATCACGATAGAAATTCTGTTGATCGGTCATTTGTTGGGGGTGTCTCATGATTGGTCCCTGTCCAATTATTTTGGCTTTATCGATGCATTTGTGTTTCTTCTTCCAGAGGTGCAGCACACCTATGAATTCATTGTGCTTTTCTCTCTCCAAGCTATATTGCAGCTAGAAACCCAAAGGTGCTGTGTACGCCTGAAGGCTGAAAAGTTGCGAGGGGAGTCTACTGCGTGGAGAACATTGACATACTGTCTTATGACAAACCATCTGCATGATTACATGTTTACCCTTTCTCCCATCATATATGGTTGGTTCATGCATTCTGGCTTCTAGTTATATTATAGTTTTTTGGACCACACACCTTCTAATTTCAGCTGACACCTCTAGCTTCAGCCGAGGTGCTTCTTTTTCGGCAACTCCTGAGCCGTGCGGTGCATGGGGCTCGCGGTGAACATCTGGATCCCATCCATCAACTTTGCGCGAGCTTGCTATTCTGGATTTCTGGGTTAGGGGACCACCCAAGTTCAGACACTGTGGCCAGCTGGCCACAGGTGAAAATACCACTTCGCAAGTCCGTTCTGGAAGGAATCAGCAAAGTCCACAGAAAGCTGGACGCTCTATGATGTCCAACACAAGGAGATCAAACCAGTTGACTTCACACGAACAAGAATACATCATATAACCCAAGGCCTAGAAGCAAGTGGCACAAAGCTTGGTTTATTTTTAAGCATCGCCCAATGATGAAAGTACGTTATACTTTGCCACACAATCTAAAACACAAGAACCCGGTCACCTACCGCTCATAGGCAGGTTACATTACTCTGTAACTACAAAAAGTCAAAACGTAACATGACCCCTGTTTTTAGCGGAAAGGGCCATAGTTTGGGTGGTTGGTGCTCCAAAATAAAGGTCACCTACATAAAGCTGCAAGAAAAGGAACCGATGCTCCAAAACCACCAGGGTTGGGGTGGTTCATGGACACAAAAGGCCTATTCAAACAGACAACCCAAACGGCCCTCGCGGCACCAGTGCCGCCCTTCACGTCGAGCCGCCGGTAGCGTGGACCGCGCGGACCTCTCGCAAATGACTGGGACTCGATCGGGATACCTGGGACGGTACGTGCAAGTAGATGGGCGACGGTACGTGCGAGTAGATGAAGACAAAACATGACAAAGTAGAATCAAAACATATCAAAACAAATGATATGCAATGACACCAAGCAAAATCAAGCTTTCTATGAGTTTTGATGGTGATTGAAAGGCCGAGATACTTCGATCTGATCTTCTCTGCTTCATCTGCAGCCTACCCAGTAGCGCACGACGGCTTGCTCAAGAGAAATGTCATCATTCTGACCAGCTAAGGTTGGTTCTAGTATGTTCTAGTCCCTTGTGGCAGCTCCTTTGTCAACGCACCAGCCAGCACAATTGACACATACCCTAAGCTGGCAATCTGTGTGCCTTCACTCTCGATCAAAATTTGCCTAAAAGAATCCTCAGTCAGCAGCGCTATGAGAGAATGACCGGATTGTGAGTTGACATAGGTCAGCCAATGTTGGACACAATTGCAAGCAACAGTAGAACACGGTTCTTCCTCTTACAAACAAAAGATATCAAAACACTCAAAACAGTTTGCAGTGTCTTAAAACGATGCATATAAACTCTATATATTGTGTTTGTTCACACGGCATCCAGCCTCACCAGTCTTAGGAAATGTGCGGTCCTCACTCTGCCTGCCGGGTGACCGGCCCAAGCGGTGATGAAAGCGATCGATCAAGGGATGGTCATGACTGACACCAAATCAGACTTGTGGCAAGTTCTTCCTTCAGGTTGAAACATTACATTCTGTCTGTAAACCCAACAAGGTGCCACGTTCTGACACCTTGTATGATTTGGACAAGTCAAGGCTCACAACATGGCACCTCTCGATTGAGATGTGCAGCATTGAAATAGGGAACCCCCAACCAATCGGTCTTGGTTTATGTCCTTTCTTCCATGGGCCGAACTGGGACGTCTCCCCATTCCGAACTGGGAGGTCTCCCCTTTGTTCACTCAAATGATCTCACATGTCCCAAATATGCGAACAAAGCTGCATGGAGCTGCCAGTATCTGCCAGCAGGTGGGCGGGGTAACCAACCGGGTCAACTTGAACCGATTCCGCTATGTTGGTCATGTGCAACGAAACCATTACGGTTTGGTGTGAGGTGGCTTTGACCCACCAGTCCAGCATGTAGCGAGGGTGGTTCAGCTTCCAGGTCGCGCAGGTCGGTGAGATTCCGGTCTCCTCAAACCATTTGACCTCACCGCTGAGGTCCATTGGACCCGAGGACCGCTGGCCCCTACATCCTCAAACCGGCCGGCTTCGTTCCTGGTCAGTCGTGTTCGTGTTCGGAAGGAAGGAAGTGGGTGCCGAAGGAAGTGGGTGCCGAAGCCACGAAAACTGAGTGTGGGACGTTCACAAAAAGAATGATGGGACGCACAAATAAGGAACAAAAAAAACCTGGGGAAACATGATGAACATTGATGAAACGTGTGTCGAACATTATTAAAAAAAGAAGAACAGTCGGAGACATGCACATCTTTCATTGTCCTTCTCGGTTTATACAATTTATGGGTCAAGGAGTTCTCTCGCTTCCCGTGGAGTCGGACCTGCGCCATTGCTGAAGACTCACACGGATGGGGGTCGGGACGGAGGCATTGCTCTCGAGCTGCCGGCAACCTGAGACGAGTGGCTGGAACTGGAAGGCCAGTGGCTGGTACTACATCATTAGAGGCGGTTCGGACAAAGCAGGGGAAGCTTCCCTTCCAAGCTTCCTTCCTTCCTTCCTGGCTGGCTGGCTTGCTTGCTTGCTTGCTGTTGCACATATTCAAGTTTGTCACTTCTTTAACCTTCAACAGTCTGTTCTGTGTGCCCAAGATGACAGTTGAACTTTGGAGTGCCAACACCGGACAAGCAAGCGCAAGCAAGGTAGGAACAATCACACAACTTCCGTGCACCAAAAAGATGCAGCCCTTCCCGCTTCCCGGGATGAAATAGTTATGCAGCTCTTCTCAATGAGGGAGCCAAACATGCAGCATTTACATTCATGATGATTCACACAACATCGCCCGCGGTGCCTACAAATTAAATGGTTAACGCATCATTCTCCACATTCCAGAGGCAAGTCCATGCAAATCCGTTGCAGCCAAGAGGCCGCGATCAACTGCACTGCCAAAAGCTTTGACCTTGGACAACACATCGCTGAGGAAGCGGCAAGGTCTCACACGGTTCTCCCATCCGCGGGCATCTCCCCCCCCAAGTCAATGGGTGTGGACCTCTTTACATCAATATCCGTCCACACATTGGGAAAAATCATGTAGAAATCAAAGACTAAATAAGGAGAAATCATCACTTTGAAGAAATCATGGAGAAACGGCAGAAAAGATGGAGAAATAAGGAGACATCATCACTTTGAACCTCCCATTTCTCCTTCCCCTCGGCCGTGGGCCATCACTTCTTCCGACCTCTGAGCTTCCCGGCGGACCGGTCCACGGCGCGAATGCCTTCGTCGATGGCTGTGTCGGCCACGTTCAAATACCTCAGGACAACGGCGGCAAAGCTGCTGAATTCGGCTGAATTGAATCCTCTCAGGGACTGACATGGCTTCAACAGGGGCTCCTTGGAGGAGCTACATAGACTGGCTTTCTTGGCTCTGGGTGTGAACAGTTCAACATGTTCACTGGGTGAACTCCCATACTTTCCTCACAGCGTTGACCTGGACACTGAGCGTCAGATACGCCAAGTCTCTCAGACACTCCATGGAAGCTTCACCTGAATCATTCATGACTTCTCCATCACCTTGACATCCCATCAAGATCCTTCTCTTTCTCACCTCTACTATCCCAGCACGGCTGTTCGACTGTTCTTCGGCCCAGTGACACAGTTCCGGCCTTTCGGGCCACCGACCCCGTGCAGTCTTCCCTTGTGGCGGCCTCCGACGCGGAAAACACGTGCCGCGCGGAAAGGCGGAACGAACGGAGGGCCAGTGACAACGGGGATGAAGAGGTGGGACCTTAGGAATTTGTTGGGTGGAAAACGCTGTCTTTTTTTCCCTCATTGATGTCCGAAACCATCGGGTGGATTGGTGTGTTTGTGTTTGTTCCTAAATCGTTTTTTTGTTGGTGTTCACGGAGCCATTCTGTCCCCCAAACCCCAAACATCTATCATCGGTGCTCTAATTCATTCTATTTCTTGGATGGTTGCATGTGTTTATCTCGCACTGGACTTCTTGGGACGAGAGTTGACTGTATGACACATGACTGTATATGCTCTGGTGAAAGCTGATACAGCATGTATATGTGAAGAACATTATCTTATTGAGCCTTCAGGGGATCAATGATCAAGATTCAACTTGGCAGCGGGGGGGCTGCAAAGGTCACCACAGGACAGTGTTCCTTCCCTTGTCTTCGGCACCAACATAAATTTACAGCAAGCAATGACCATTAGATGCTAGAACGTCCACCATACTGCAAGGTCATTGCTTTTCATAGGTGGTTTAGGAAAAATGCGATGCTGGGAGGTACACCGGTTCTTCAGCTTGGTCAATCCGTCAACAAACACCAAATTTGCTGGGGACCACCAGCAACTGAGTGTGAAGCTGGTTATGTGGGTTTAATTAAAATAGTGAAGCACGCTTGGTCTTGAGGCTTTGTTTGCATCCCATTGAAATGGTTCAACATGTTATGTTGTCACTTTTTCAAGATGCGACACATGCATATCAAATATTAGGTATCCCAAACACTGGCACCTACACCTACAGAGGCGATACATACCAAACACTCCATGTGTGGTATATATATATATATACACACCTACATTGACTCCTTTTCAACCACCCAAATGTACGTAAAAATGCCATACAAATATATGGATAATCATGGATACACATGAAGTGTAAGGTAAATTATATACGTATTCACCTGTGGCAAGTTGCCCCGAATCCAGCTGGCAAGTTCCGGTCGTTCTGTGCTTCTGCGCCCAAGTCGCGTAGAGAGCTGCCGCACCCAAAGCCACACCAGACACCGGGCCCATGAGAAGAGTTCCTGTCGAGTCGAGTCGTATGAAGCCAAGACTACAAGACTGGCTGAGACCCCATTGTTGCAGGAGACTTCGTTTTGTTTTTTTTCCACCGTAGTTGTTGAGACCGACTTTTGCTTGACATCTGCTATATATATAATATATTATATTATATATATATATCAGATCTTCAATCATGAGGATAGTGCCACAATATGAAAGGGCACGAACATTTGCATCATCAAAAAGGATCAGAGAAATGATACGACATGATACGACCATCATCGACCATCCCTAGCCGATCCACACCAAAAAAGCAAGAACCTGTTCCAGTCGTAAACACGAAAACAACAACAACAACAACAAAATGGTGAACATTTGACCTGGAACCCAGAAAACCTGCCTGAGACTCCGAAGCCATGGCATGCCACTGGCTGCCGGTCCCAACTCATCCAACCGACCGAAGACGCCTGCGGCTCCTCCGAGGGTCGCAGCGGCGCCCATCAGTCGCCTGTTTGACCGGTGACTGGGGGGGACCGGAGCAGTCGTCGGGGTCACCTGGGCCAGAGTGTCGGTGGTATGCCATATTGAGGTGGTTCAAAAGGGGCCAGTGTATAGGTATATATACCTAGAACCTGAATGACCTCTTTTGGGCCACAAACCACCCAAAAGATGGTCTTTTCCTATCAAAACTGAGGTGAAATGGGTTCTAGGTATATAATATGTTCGTGACATAGTAGACCCATGACCCAACTTCCCTCCAAGACGTGGGAAGTGGTTCATGGCGCTTGAAGAGTATGAAGTCCGCAAACAAAGTTGGGCAGTTGGAGTCAGGTAAGCAATATAAATACATAAGTTGCTAAGTTTACCTTTCTCAGGAGCGACCCTTTGAGAGGTCTCTTTGAGAGTCTTGGCTCTCTTGGCGAGCTTTCGGTCTCTGATGAACATGTTTTGTACAGTACCAGGTTAAGTGGGTATATAAGGGTTGCCAACTACTTCCCACATTCCAAACATGGCTGCAAATTTGTTAGATGAGACACCCTTTGTCAATGTTTGTCAACTGTTCTCTTTATGTGGAATGATGAAGTAAAGTGTTAACCAACAAATGGTTGCATGGGGTTGCAAACAATACGTGCTGCCCTGAAGTTTAGTCTGCATGTTTCAGCCAGTTCAAGCCATCATCAACATGCACTCCCAAAAATATCATGCTTGAACATGCGAGGTGCAAGGGTATCAAGAAGTGTGCACGAAGGGTAATCCATGTGTATAGAGAACAAGTCAAGTCTGAATACCAACAAGGATCCCAAACCAAAATTGTGTTGAAGAACAATTATGAACTACTAACTAACTGCTATGAAGGCTAAATGGAAGGTGTGTGGAGAAAGGGGGTCAGCAAAAATCCCTTATACGAAGTTAGTGCGAAGGTTTCTGGGATTTCGTTGCAGTCAGTTCTCCTACTGGCCCACCATTCCACGAACTGTCCACGAATAGCCTTGGGTTCTACGAATATCCCGCGCCTTCCGCGATGTTAGTAGAAATGTAGAATAGGTTTTTGCAAAACCCTTTCTGCGCACTACCCTTCCGTTTGCCTCTGATGCTATTATGTATAAATTGACCCCGGGAATAATGTCCCTACTAAAATGGCTTTTCACACAAGGTTAAAAGGCCTGTCATTGGCAAGATCAGATGCGGCTTGATTCGTTGCCTCGGCGCATCGCTGTGTTTTCGATCGCGAAGAGGGCACTCGTGGCATATTGGGTAAGAAGCCTATTTTCCGTTTTCGAACGGTCATGTCTTGGGTATATCCCACTGCCAGCAAGCCTTTCTTTCTGAATAATGGGACACACCCGATCGTCATGTCGCATCTTGAAGGGAACTTTGGGGCATGCGAGTCATGTCATCGTCCGATTATCAAAGACCTGTGCCAAAAGCTGAACGGAGAGTCGGCTCAGTTCGGAGCCGAAGGCGTCCGCTGAAGAAAGGTCGTGCTCCTTTCCCCCGGCTGCACGTCCTCCACCTGCAGTTTTGCCGCCAACTCGTTTTCAGGAATTTACCTGATGAATCCATATGAATTCCATTCGCCCTGGAGCCGCCTGGAACCCAAGTTGGGACTGCTTTTCAATATGAGCTGCAAGTGGTGTTCCATTCCAGAAGCTCCAGTGCATTGTTCGAGCCTGATTCATTTTGGAGGAGTCGAGGGCATTGAGTGACAGGGCATTCCACAAACACTGTTTGGGTGCTGAAACCATATTTATATCATATTTCCTTATATTCTGTTCCCCGCTCCAAAGTGCCTTTGTGGAGTGTATAGTCAAAGAAGTTTGAAGACATATATACTATGTTTGATGTTGTTTGTGCAACCACAAAGTCACTTCATAAATATACTACTGGTAGTACTACTAGTCAGTACAGAACAAGCTGAATGATGGCTTTGATTTTGGCTGGTTCACAAGCATGCACAAGCCCAAACAAAACATGCAGTTCAGCAGTTCAGATGACTATGATGGACTGTTTGGAACAGTTCTTGGATTCTTTGCAAGCTTTTCAGATGTTCCAAGCAGGTGACCGCCAGTCGCGCCAACCGTTCAGAACATGGCACCGGAACCTCCAAACATGGTGACCGTTCAGAACATCGGAGTGGCTCGACTACCGTCTTTGGAGACACCCACCGGTCTTTCCGTGATGAAGCCCAGTGGCATGGGCCCCACAAAACGCATCGAAAAGAATGGTGGTTCATAGATCAATCACTTGGATCAATCAGTTGGATTAACCACTTGGACCAACCCAGTTTGCGTCACTCCCCTCCTGGTCACCCTCAGCAGCTCGCTCTGGGTCACTGACCTGTGGCCGGGCAGAAGCGAAGGAATTGGTGACGAGTAGATAGTAGAATATAGTAGATATACTCTCTGGTTCAGGAGGATGGTGTCCACATGGTTTAGTTTATGTCTGCAGATGTCTGTAGTAAGTACTAATGTTCACTGAAGATCACTGAAGTACTTCTGTTTACTCAACTATTTGGGCCCCCAAAGCCACATGCATGCTCTTAGAAGGCTTTGGAGGGTGTTCCTCTTCCTGGTGGCCACTACCGTCACAAGATCACCACTTTGGGCAACTTTCGGCGACCCTGTTACCCAGTAAAGCAGTCAAACTCATCCTTGACGCTTAGGGGCTGGTGGTGATTTCTCCCAACTCTGGCTACTACCGGTAAAACATGAAGTCCTTACTACCCAATACTAACTCCATTGATCGATCTGACTCCGCTCCGATCTCAAAAACAGCGGCGCCGTGGCGTTGAGCCTCCCGGAGCCCACCCTCGACACCACGGGGACCGACCCGCTGCAACGAGCGACGAAAAAGGTGTGCGCCGACACATCCAGTTCTGTCACTCAGTGAGGTGGATCTGGAGCTTTTTTGGAATGCGCCCCGGGCCCCGATGAATTAATGGGGATTTGAACGTGCCGGGTGGCTTGGATCGAATGTGGGTGAATGCGGGTGGCTTGGATCGAATGCTGGCTTTGCAAAGAGAAATCAAATGACACAACAACACACCAAATGAATGGATGTTTATCTGATGAAATGACGCATTTCTCGAGATCAACCAAACAACGCACCAATCTCGGACCATGTGTTGTCCACCAGCGAAAGTCTTTGAATCCATCCCCACATACAGCATCATTATACAGTAGGTTGGTCGCGCAAATCAGAGAAGCTGCCCTTCAGCGCGACCGTTTGACAATCTGTTGAAGGAGAAGATCCGAAGATCCTTCAAAGATCTTCACAGTATGGTTGATGCACAAAGTCTCTGTTCCGCTGGCTTTCTGGTCCACGGGCTGCTTCCCAAATACCATGCAGTTTCAGAAATATGTCAATATAAGATAACATAAGCCTGTTTGGAGATACCAACTACAGTAAATCTTCGGCAGCATATCCCTCTATCAACTCGGCCAATCTCCAAAATCGTCAATGACGCTGATCGCATCCAGGTGTCTTCCATTGGGACCGCAACTTGCTCGACCTCAAGAGCCCAGAAAGCCAGTAAGTCGAGTATGTCCAGCGGTAGCTGGATGTGGTGAAATTGGATGTGTTCAAGTTCCAGCATCTAGGTCTGGGTCTTAAATCCCCAAAACATCCCAAAACCATGATCCTTCGTCGTCTCTTCATTTGGTGGTGCACCGGTCGGTTGGGGCTTTCACCCTACAGCGGGCCGTGGCCAAGTTCTTCACCACTTCCATATGACATACGGTCGGACTAGAGAGCTGTGAAAGCCCACAAGAATTCCGTTCTTTGAAGTGATGCTCTTCAGTTCACCGCCTGTTTCTATACCCAGGTTGTATGTTTGACAAACATTGACAAACGCTCCATATACAATACGTATATCGACCCAAGATCTACTGCTTCCGGAAAACAAAAAATAAGTATGGACGTCTTATATAATATGTTGAATTCGACTGTGGGCACCGGACTTTGGCGGTTATATAGGTGTCGCCAATTGCATGTACAGCACAACCGAGTCAGAGTTGAAATGAACATGAACAAGTTTCCTACTGTGCTTTGCGGGTTCTAGCTAGTCCACCAACCCACACGCACAGTCTAGCACGTGCTGAGCTCTGCACTTCAGTCTGCTGAGCGACCTTCTCCGTGTGCCTCATCGCTGAAGCGTTCAGTACACGGCTCAGAGGCTCGGAGTGTCTCTCGCTCGACGAAGCCCCGAAGAAACAGCTTGTGGATGGGATAGACAGCAATAGACAGGGTGATTCTGTGGACTGGTAGATACGGTGGACTCGACAGAAATCCGATCCTGACAGACCTGACTCTGCCAGATCTCCTCCCATGAAAGTAAATGGACTCAAGAATCTGAAGACTGATCACCCACGCTTCGACATCTACGGCATGGTCAGCTTTGACATCAAGCCCTTCCACACCTCCATTCCGCCCGGGATCCAACTATAGTGATAAGGCCAGCGGCAAACAGTGACCACCCATCTACCAGGACCCGAAAAAACTGAAAAAAAAACAGACCCGTGGCGTCTCTTCAAATCCCTCCGCTTTCTCGGAGCTGAAACCTGCCGAGAGGCGCCGCTTTTCGCACTTTCGGTGCCATCGTAGAGACTTCGAACGGATGCGGATTGCGGATGTGAAGCAACAACTTAAGAAGAATTCTGAAGGAACAATCGATCTAATGTTCTAATGTACAGGACATGTCGAAGTGAGGACTTCGATGTCTTTGCTCCAACCTTTTCTTGGGCGTGTGATTTCGCGTGAGGGTCGCACCCAGTTCTGGGCTCGGGTCGCACACTTTGGTGGAAGAGGTCACTGATTCGGCTGCGGCCATGACTAAAGCGGTGGTTGCACAGCACCCGACCCAAACGACGCACATATATGTGTGGAGAGGGTCATGAGGGAACGACACCAAAGATTGTAGTGATCATGGTATGAATGAAGGCTTAGTGTAATGTGTTCATGTCCTGCAAACCTGGCATGAGACTCCCGATGGAAAGGTCCTGAACGAACGGGCTCTTGACATATCTTTGGAACTTTGGGGCGCAGGACCTGGTCCACTCGCCCGGGACTGAAGTATTGTTCCGCTCGAGCAATCTGATGGGGAACACTGGCAAAGGCATCAGTCAGTCAACATATTACTAAAAGAACACACTCAAGCCTCCCGGACCCACTCAAAACCGGCTCTTTTCACACTTGGCAACCCAATGGTGGTAGTCCTCAGAGCGCCGTCATGTTCAGTTCTCAAAGCTGATTGTAACCGCCCCACGGAATAACAGGATGATGGGCTGATGTCATCCATCCCTGGTGAAATGGTGCTCAAAGCCACAAAACACAGGGAAACTCTTGCTTGTATACCGCGTGGGAAAGCAAACAATAAGCTCCAAATCACATGTGTGGAATTGGATGGCCTGGCCGCCTGGCCGCCTGGCCCTGGATCGCAAACATGTTGTCTTCCGACGGTTTGAGCCGTCCCACTTCATGTCATGGACCCATGTCGCCTGTCGACCCGCGGCATAGGAACGCTTGCGCTCCCGAGGCCCCACATGTTCCAGCTTTCCACGCCAACACCGAACTCTTTCCTCCGAAGAACTTGAGAGTTGAGATGCCCACCCGGGCTCTGAGAAGGTGATTGGAGCTAAGCCTACATAAAATAGTCACCTTCTTACGTTGTTTAGGATGATCCCTCGGGATGCTTCCATCCTACGGTTCTTCGCTGAAAAGCGTCCGGAAGTCCAAGGTCCGCCCAATGCGCAGCAGCACCGCTGCGAGGTCGATGGCGCTTCGGATGGAGCGAAGCTTGGAAGACCTCGGCGGCTCGGGGGACTGGACGGGGGGGCTTGGAAGACCGCGATGCGGTGCTTGGGCGGAACCTTGGGAGCTTGGGGTCTGGGAAACTGGTGCATGAACATACGTGAAGTATTTAGAACACCTTAGAACTTATACTGTATACTTGCAAAGGAAAGCTGCAACAACCATTATAGACCGCAGTCAGATTGTCAGAGTGCTTGAGATCCTGTTCTATCCTCCCTACACAAACATATCTTGGACCAAGGACGAAAAGGAGTACTGTCCCCAAAGGTACCCATTTTGTGGTGGGAGATGTGGATCACAAGCAAAGTATATGCCCAACATGAGGAACAGTCGAAATCGGATAGTCTCAATTCGGATGATCTCTCTCCACCACGACCGTTCACATGAATGGTCCGGGTCACAAGAATTTGCATTCCTGTTTACCAAATCTTGGTGGGAATGGAACAAACCTCAAGCCTAGTGGAGGACGTTCAGCTTCCCATAAGGAATCAGTTAATGTTGGAAGTATGTGGCTTTGAGCCACGCCCGATAAACACAGAACAGCAAATACACTGGGCTGGCGGAGCCAACACCAGCTGGCTACGAACGAACCTGCTCTAAAAGCGCCTGTGCATATCCTTGTGGAAGTCCCCTACTCGGTTGCTGTCAGTGCTGACATGGGTCATGAGGAGATGACATGTCTTCCCCCTACTTCCTTCTTGTAAGGCTTAGTCTTTCCACTCGCCAGCTGGTAAAGTTGGAGGAACAAATCCGGATGAAATCAAGCTAATCACTAGGGACCATGCGTCAGGAGTAATTACTATACCTGTTCATAAACTGAAGTACACCCCGTGGATCCCCGTGGTAGTACGCGTGTGCCTCGTCCTTTTTTTGCCTCGTCCTTTTGAGTCAATATGAAGCCCGGTTCGGGAGGTTCTCCAAACCCGCCGGTGTACAGGTACATCCAAAAGATTCAGAACTCATGTTCTCTAAGTGCTAACTTGAAATATGTTTTAAAGGACACCCCGGTCCCAGGGACCTGCTTCCGGCTGATGCTTTGCAAGGGGCTCTGCATCAAAGACCATGCCAGCAGGAAGATCGGAGGTCTCTTTCCAGCGCTGAAGTGCTTCAGTTGCAGCATCCATCATCGCCTCAAAGCCATCAACGAGCAAAAATAGTGCAAATAAGTTATCTACACCCAAGAGTGTGATGCATCCCACCATTCAACAAATAGAATTGTCTACAAGTCAAGCCCACTAGGAAATATTAAACGATTTTGTTCTGACGGATCTGGGTTAGAAATTGTTGTCATGTTTCTCCAAACCCAGTCCAACCATGCTACAATGCCCGCCGCACTGGCGCTGGGGCATTGATGTTCTGCCGCTTCTTCAACGAGACTCGCTGCTGCGTCCTCTGCAAAATAGCTCTGTCAGCAACGGTCAAAAAATCATGCCACCATCAAAACATGTGGACCCATAAGTCTGTAGAAAAGAGACGCATGCAAATCACACTTTTCTCATAGACAAATGATCATCGTAATCCCTGCTGACAGTTTCCGTGTTTGTTTCTCAAAGGTATATATAGTGAAACCAAATGAAATGCGACTTGCGAGGGTAAAGGACAACAACGGAGTCATCTCCACCCCTCTCATCCCAAATGATATACAATTGTCCATGCAGCCAACATCAGGAAGAAAGCGGTGCGTCCCAGGAACAAAGGCTTGCGTTGCCTCTTGTTCAATCTTGTGTAACTATTTACTTGTTTGGATGCCCATGTTCCTAAATGTCTAGACATCTGTAAACTATGATGTTCAAACCCAGCTGCATTGCGTCCTGCCTTGAAGCATGTGGCCACAGCCTTGATGGCAAAGACCAACGTGTCCCGGCCAGCTGTGTGCGTGGGCTGCTCCTCCTTCCTTGACAGGAAAATGGTCAACATCTCGGATGCATTGGCTAGGACAGGTACAGGGAAACACCCCCCAAAAGGCCCCAAAGCCATATTGAGTTTGAACATCTCACCCATTATATAGATACCAAGAACTTCACCAGAAAGCCAGCGAACCTCTCAAGCTCCACTCTTGATTGGCCTGAAGCCTGAAGCATGGTTTTGCCTTGACGAATCCTCAAATGTTGTTGGTCTTCTTTGGAACAGGCCAACCATACATTTAGCGGTGCGGATCAAAAAAGGAAGGGCATAACCTATGGGAGCCTGCTGTCCAAACTTCCAAATGCCTTCGAATTTGACAAGGCACCAAATGGTCCCTGCATCAACTACCTGAAGGAGACACCCTGAGTGAAGAAGGGGCTGTCTCTAACTTATGTAAGTGTCAAGCAATGAATGGACATATGTGCAATACTCCCATAATTACACACATGAGTCGGTCTGAGCTTGAAACCAACCACTGGTTTGTTTCAGCGACTTCGACAGGTTGACCGGTCGAGTCCAGAGGTCCCTCGAACGGTCTAAAAGGACAGGTCTCTGGGAAAAGAAACCAAGCACTGCCTCCGCCTGCTTCTCAAATTATATGGCACTATGTGGGACACCCGCCACAACAGTCTCCCCCGCCAAGCGGTGTGAGAATTCCCCCTTCTTATGGTTTTTTTCACTCGGAGAAGAACGAAGCGTCCCTGGTATCCCAGTCTTTCATCTCCAGGAGTCTGGAGAGATTGCGCCCATTGGTCCAAATCCATGGCCAGTTGAAGTTCGATCCTCTGAAACGAAGCGGAACGGTTTGGCGAAGCTTGGCCGGTCGGTTTGGCGAATGAGGCCAAACCGGCGAAGGTGGTGTGCCGGCACAAAAGATCTGATCACAAGAAAGCACAGAAAAGCAGGAGGCAGTGGTCAATGCAGTTAAAACAGGACAGTGAACACCAAAAAGTCATGGATTCCTTTGGCATCCTTTTTACCATATAACATAATTAGTCCCAAGATCTTGGACATCTTTGGGGACATGAACCTCCCGGAATGAGGCCGGATGCCGTGCCTCCTTGTGACCGGAGGCCACGGCATAGTTTAGAAAACACAAGAATTAAGGTGTCCATCCACCAAAACCAAAAAGGAACAAGAACCAACATGGTGTTTGACCAATCAACATGTGGTTTTCATGGTTCATTCATAAATGTTCATAACCACTAAGGTGTACATGCCAAACACCGGATGCTATAGCCTGTTTTTTTTGCGGGGTCAAGCACATGTCCAAGACACTTGGCGACTGGAATTCCCAGTCGAGCGTCAAGCCAGCGCCTGGGACCACAAAACCACTGCCCTGCACGGTGGCCCAAAGGCAGTGCACGGCCTGCCAAGACATTGGTCACTGTGGAAGGGCTATAGTCCCCTTTTTTTGCCCCCCCAGAAGTCCCGCTGCAGCTCCAAATTCATCCAAATTGATCCTTCCCATGATTTACAGGGGATTCTAATCTCGGATCCCGGGTGAGACGGAGTGATGCTTTCGTTTTTGCAGGGTTCCAGGTGTTGCTTCTCTCGGTCCAGCGACTACACTGACTACACTGTGACTCCCCTCCGAACCAACTGGGGCTCCCACTTGCGGCACGCATTGCCTCAGATTCATCGGACGTCGGACCGAACAGCCGACCCACCGAGAAGGCCAAGTGCAAGCAGGAGTAAATGTGTGTAAGGCATCTAGGTGATTCAAGGCGTCCTTGAGAATCCTAACATCCCCTAACGACCGGAAAACTTAGTATCAAGAGTCCTGTCTGTGAGCTGGGGGGTTGCTTTGTCCGAATGTGCCGAGTCCCTTCTAATCGAAACAGCTGGAACAAGAGCCTGCATCGCTTGATCTCAAGAAAACCCCCGCACTGGAAGAATGGACTTTTGTCTGCCGGGTGTTTGTCCATCAACACTCATCCTTTGGCTTCAACATTAGTTATACAAGTAGCTTTGTTGACGCCTGTACAATACACATTGCACATGATTGCACCAATCAGGATGGACAACGGTGGACGAACGTGGTTTTCTGTAATAAACTTCCAATACATCGATGTCGCAAGCTCCAGCCGCTCCAGCCTCAAACATGTGAAGTAGTTGGGCCATGGGTTTATATATGTTTATATAGGTATCCATTTCAAGCAAACGAGCCCAAGCCCAACCCAATGAATCCAACAGCGATATGGCAATATTTCATAAGGTATAAACAGTGGTTTCAAAGACTGGAAAACCAAACCAAACGAGCGCCCTCTGCTGGGTGAAGCTGACCTGGTTTCCTCATTGTTTTCACCAAGGTGCTTGAGCTCTTGTAGCGCATGATCATCCGGAGCCGACACCAAGATGGTTGAGATATTCATCCCATTCGCCTCGACTGCAGCACCAGGAACTCACCAGGGATGGCCATGGTCCACCGATAGGTTTGCTGGACAATGCTTGCAGCAAAATGCACAAGTGCGCAAAAACCCTTGACCTGCCATCTACTGAAGTATAATTAGGACATCCAATCACTATAAATGGATGCAACATGTTTTCAGGGTAGGGGTCTGGTTCCCCATTGATAAGTTTATATACAGTATATGTCTGCAAAGTGGAGGAGAAGGTGGGAACTCACTTGGCCGTAACAAACCCAGTGGATGCACTAGCCATCTCCGAGCCGCTGGAGGCGTCAGCAGCACATAGTCTCGCTGACAAATTCGTTTCAGCGCAATCGATCCAACCTCACTCGTGGGTTCTGGGTGATTGCAGGTTGTAAGGGTATACTATGGTATACTATGGTATAATGTTTGATCACCGCCAAACATTACTTTGTACCCTTTTCACACTGCTGAAACATCTTGTGCAAGTAACAAATTGATTCTTTCAGCTACACCAGCCGACTGGCTGCTGGTTCTCATCTCCAATGACTCTCCTCCTGCCAGGTTCGCTAGTCAAGCTGCTTTGCCCATGACCTCTCCCCACTTCACCGTGGCTGCCAAGGAGGTCACAGGACGCGCTCCAGTGAGGCGCCTGCGGGGAGTTTTTGCCGGTTGCTGGCTTATTTCCGGAGTAGATGGCACAGCCAAAACCAGTTGCAGTGGTGAACGTATGGGTCATATGAGTGTGCATATCCATTTATCAAAAGAGGAAGACCCTGAAGCCAATGCATTTTAATTTTTTGTTGATGGTTGATCTTCCCAGGGGTCTTTCAAGAGTCTCCCTATTCATCCCAAGTCTATACACCCATAAGGATCCCCATCAAAAGTAGTTCAAGGTGTTGTGCCTGTGCACAGGCAGACCAGAGTCAAGCTCCAATTGCACACTTTGCCAACATGCTGGCGGCGATGGCAGCGGTGGTGGTGATGGCAGTGGTGATGATGGTGATGGTGATGGTGGTGATGGCTCACAAGCAAGGTTTAGAATCAAAGGTCTAGGGCAAGAGTTCCAAGTCTAGAGGGGAAGAGAGTCGTCTACAGATCGGGCTGGAGGCCTAGAGACCACGCATATGAAAAGCACACGCAAGCGGCATGCGCACATATGGGAGCACATGTCATAGAGCACCCATGAGAGCACCGATCTCGTGCGCCTGTCACGAAAAGTCGACTTTGGATCGCCCAAGCCCGAGGTTTCCCTTGCGCCTGCCACGAAAAGTGATCACCAAGTCCGAAAATGTGCATGGCACCACAACGAGAGCGCAGTCTCGAAGAGCACCCACGCCAGCCCACCAGATTCTGCGAGCCTGCGCAGTCAAAGAACTCGAGGTGAACGGATGTACTGTAAATAGCCGCGAATTAGCCGGACGCGCCGATGAGCACCTCCGATTAGACACCCGGCCTTATAACTCCTACCGTAAGAACCCCTAGTGTAGCCACACCGTTTGGGGAATAATGCATGTTTTGGGCATTTAAGCCAGGAGTTCTGGGGCTGTGCAACATCGAACAACATCCTGGAAGACCGCGGTTGGTTTCGACTGGGCACAGTCAGTAGCACCTCACAAACTCCACATGTCGGATAGAGAGCCGCCAAAGCACGCTCACTCCTGGCGAGAGTTGACAGCGTAACGCCACCGGATCAGCACGGATTTGTGTCAGATCAGGCTTTTACGTGGGGCAGGATGGATGTTAGCTTTTTCGCGTGCTTTCCGATGGATTTTAGTTTAGATGTGCTTTAGCCCCACTGCAAGTAACTGACCGTTCTGGTTGGGGAACAATATCCCCCACCGAAGTATGTACATCTCCCGCGATTGGTGGAAGGATCCATCCAAAGTATTCCAAAGCAAAGGCCATATATAGCTGCGAATAGTTTATGCTGCTATAGCTTTTCTGGGACTTTGACACGGGATTCTGACTGGCACACCTCTGGATGTACATGGATGTATAGTAAAGTCGCCACGCATGCCCATCCTCTACCAAGTTTTGTCAAAACTTATAGCACAGATTACTCCGCGGAAGGACCATCTGAAGACTGTGCCAACCCGGAGATAAAACTGCTGGAATTAATGAAGCCGACACGTGCAACGACAACATCCTGGGCAAGTTGGGATACAAGTTGGACGGACAAAAGCATTGAATGCAAAAAATACCACCAAGAGAACATGTGAACACATATCAAACCGCTGTTAATTGATTGTTTTTGTGTTTTTTCTCCGCCATCACAAAATCCAGCGCCATCTGTGTCCTTTGGAGCACAAGTAATCCACCAGCCACGGATCCACCAGCTTTTGACATGCCAAAACCTGCACTTGGGCCTCCAGCAAACCTTAGGGCCCCCGAGCTTTCTCCGATGGACGGCACCAGAGCTTCTCTGGAGCTTTACACCAATAATCTACTGGTGCTTGTAAATGTTCACAACAACATTTCAGCTCTGATGATATAATTCAATTCATGTCCCCAATGCTTTTTCCATGCTGAGAGCTGGGTTCTCGCTCATTCCCATCTGAGTCCAGAAAAAAGGCAGCTCCTCCAAACCCTCTTACAGGACATTCAAGAGTACTCTGAACTAGCATCATCCACATCCACAAAGTTGCAATTCTCCAGCCACGAAGCTGTCCGCCATCTGCTTGAACTGCGAGATCTCCCAACTTCTGAAGGCATCAACCTCGAGCACTCGAGCAACGTACAATAGATTTGCAAGAATACTTCTGGCAAAGCCTCGTCGTCGCACGGACGTCACGGACGTCTATCTTCATCGCTGAAATCGCTTCACGTTGCACTCACAAAGAGTCAATCAAAGAAGCAGGACCTATATAGTCGTGTAACTATATATCTATACATACACTGATGCAATGCAGCTGACGGTCAACTCAACTCAACGCAGCAAAAAAGCTGGGGCTGAGGAAGAAATCCGGGTTTCAACCTCAGCAAGTGGCGAGGGAATCTGGGGTTCACAGGAGGTCCCGGACACCGGATAGCCACCGGGGTTCCGGTATCCCCTCTTATCCCCTCTTTTCCGCCTTCCAAATTGCTATGACATGTCAGTTCAAACATCAGTTAGTCCATTTTTGTTGTTAGCGGATTCGTTGTGCACTGTCTTTCAGTTAGTGGGAGATCTTGTTCATCAAGAGCATTTTTCAGCAGTTCTGGGGGCTTCAAGTGACACACTCACTCCATTATGATGAGATATATATATATATAATATATACAAACTCTGACTCGTACAGCCATAGCTCTACAGTATATACTTGGGTCTAACCCAAGGGATCAAGGGATGTACCTGGTGGTTGGGATCGCAAGTGTTGCATGTAGAGGAAAGTTGTCTTCCAAGGAGACATCATCAAACATCTTCCTCTGCCATGTCTTTCTTTTGGAGTTGGAGTATGCAATATACCGCCAAAGGAGCATATCATATCACAAACTGATCACACCCGTCCAAACCTTTACAAACCACACATGCAAAACCTCAACAGCGCAAACGCAGCCATAGAACTTCCGAAAACATTGACCAAAAGCTCTCTACATCAACATCTCCATCCTCCGAGCCGTTCCTCCGAGCCACAGTGTAGGTCTCCATCCCCCATGCCTCCTCCGGCCGAGACAGCCACTGCTCCAAGGACGCATCGAAGAGAACCAAGCGAAGATCTCCCTGGAGCTGGCCGAGTCGGCGACGGACAAGGCCGGAGCCATGCCGAGTTTTCGCCCCCAATTCGAGGAGTTCCAACAAACATGTGCCAAAGGATGTCACACGTTGTGGCAGCTTCCAATAAAGGATTATCGAGGACGTTCCTCGTGGAACTAAGAGTTGGGAAACATCACCAGATTGACACAAACAGCAAATGAGTTCCGACTTAGTTCATAGTTTGATGTGCATCTTGATGCATCTTATATATATATATACACATTAATTTTGAGACTGACAACACCATTTAATTGTAGACACCACAAAACCATAGGAATGCAAAAACACGCCGATTTGTACGTTTGTTTCCCTGCTCTCCTCTGGTGGATTTGCAATGCTGCCTGGTGTGTCCTTGGCGCAAGCATAGTATTGGGCATTACGAGAAGTCGCGAGACGTGCTGGGAGATCTCGAAGGAGTTTCCAGCTTCGGTATGGAGCAGTTTAGTGTACTGGCAAGCGAATTTCCGAACAGCAAAACTGCTGGATGGATTAGCAAAACTGCTGGATGAATCGTGTTAATGTCTCAAAACTGACTATGTTGAAAATCGTCAGTTGAAGGTTTCCAAGTGGCTCACACTGATTGGTTGTGGGGTCTCCTCATTTCTAAACACTCTTGCAAACATGAACTTGAGCAGTACTTACCGACAACATTCTGTCCGGCTGTGACCGGCACTGGTTGAGTTCCATGGCACATGGCACATGCAGAAATCACGGGGATTGAACAGTTGAACATCTGTCAGTCACATGGACCCTGAAACTGGACCTCTTGGTATAACACAGGTGTCTCAAAGACATCTGCTATATTTGACAAGAGGAACCAAAGAGTCCAACCAGATGTCACGTCAAAGTGTCCAAAACCCTGTGCCCCGCCTGCCGTTTTTCCAAAGACTCCGACCGAAAGATTTGTTGATATTCATGATTTGGTTCTCGGGTTCACAGCTTCACGTGATCCCAATGTGGGGCAAACATTGGAAGAACATGGACATACTTGACCGCGCCAAGTAGCAAGGACCAAGCCATGATGCTTCCAGCTCCAATCCTCAAATGATCACCATGTACTTCATGGCAGGGAAGATCAAAACTGATTTTGAAAGAGGCCGATCCCAAAAAAATGTTGGTGAACAGCACAATGGCACAAACGATACCTATGATACCTACTGTATGGAATTGTATACCCCTTGAAGTCCATGGACCTTTAAAAGAAGGACCTCTGCCTCTTGGTATACTGTATAGCACTTGAAGTTCTATTGTATGCCGGACGTGCTACTCTTTCACAATGGCGGAGTCAGCCATGCATGAAGAAGTTCCTCACATTGCGTATGCGGATCCCCAGAGAAGAAATCAGGTCATGGATAATCCTGACATGTCATAGTTATGATATATTCTAACCAGTAGTTTGGATGAAATTCCGTGACATGCCACAGTCTTGTGGAACACTCCTTCCAAGTAACATTTCCGAGTGTCAACATCATGTCCGCAGAACCATTCGAAGCGCAGTACGTCTGACCATGGCCTTCCCTGATCCATCTCTGGCCTTGGAAAGTCGTTGAGAAATGAACATCTCTGGATGAGCTGAAAGGGAATTTTGATAGACTTATATGTCTAATGATGATACATTCTCAAAAAGGACACTATCACAAATTTGAAACACCCTGTTGTAAAGTAATACACCTGCTACTCAAACAGGTGTACACAGCACAATTTCAAACAGTTATAAATGTGGGCAACTATAATGATAATACACCTATTATAGTTTCCAGTTCTTTGTTAAGATACTTATATATACTTAATACTATCTAACATATGTCAAACAAGAACATTGCCAATAACATTCATGCGTAACAATATAAGCTTGAGGCTACTCAATGCTACGTAACGTCGTGGCTTTTGTTGTTAATGATGAAGACAAACGCAATGTTAGCACGACCGACAAATTTGACGCAAACAAGTTGGGTTTGTATCATGTCCATGTCAAGGGCAAAGAGACGGAGCACGAGACAATAGGTTCTTTGCATGTTCTTTGCAAACTGCGTCTGAAGGCTTCGTTTGTTTCTACATCTGCCCACCGAACAGCCCTGCTGGCCCTGCTGAGCCTCCGGGCACCGTATGAAGAAAGGCCTCCAGAATCACCACGGAAAGGTGCCTCACTTGGCCATGCGGGACCGTGAGCCCGAAAAAAAGAAGCGTTGCTATGTAGCAAACATGTCAACTGGTAAAGGTTGCACATCAATGTTTGACACTACCAACTACCACTCAATTATTGAGGGTTGCTACTCGTGGTATCATCAAACTGCACCAGCTGCTTTCTTGGTCAAGGTCCTCTTATGCAGAATTTGGGTGATGCCATAACCAGTATACAAACAGTTTTGTTCTCGTGAAACTTCTCAGCGAAAGACCAAAGAACTTTGGGCCGGTAAAGTTGAAGAGTTTGGGATCTTTCCTGCCTGGAAAATCATTTTGGCCGGTCCTACACGGAGGCCTTGGCCGGTCCCACGTGGAGGCCTTGGCCGGTCCCACGTGGAGGCCTTCACCGGTCCCACGTGGAGGCCTTCACCGGTCCTACGTGGAAGCCTCACCGGTCCCACGTGGAGGCCTTCACCGGTCCTACGTGGAGGCCTGGCCGGTCCCACGTCCCACGTGGAGGCCTTCACCGGTCCTACGTGGAGGCCTTAGCCGGTCCTACGTGGAGGCCTTACCCCATGACGTGAGGCCAGCCAAGACCCCCCACATAAGGCCCGGGAATCCTGCTATGTATAGAATGATGAAGGAACTGCACATTTAAAAATGCGGAGCCGCCCGCCGCCCTCAAACATACGGACAATATAGGAATTATACACTACCTCCGGGAGGATGAGCCCTGGGCCGCCCTCCACATATTTTAATGGCGTAACCGTAGGTGTTCAATCACGTTTCAACCCTTAAACTTTCGGGTTGCTCCTCCCACAACGGTGTTGGACACAACACCAGTACGTCAGACTGATCTTATAACTCGTCACATTTAAACATCATTCAGCACTCTTCTCATTCTCATCACATCTCATAACCATGCTCATTCACCGCTGACTCCACACTCCAGTCTGCTAGTCTGGACGTCCGCATCTCCGCCGAGGTGCTGAACATCCTTCGGATCGGCCAGCGCCACCGGTTTGCATAAGGCCTCGGTGGGTCGACGGTAGAGTTCTGGGTGCGTCCGGGGCCACCACGCGGGTGGACGTGTCCGGCCTCCCCGCCTTTTCGGGATACATCGTTGCAAACCCAAAGCAACTGGGTCACTGGTTCCTCTGGGAACCAAGAAGCTTAACAAGAAGTCTATCTCCGTGCACTCTTCTATGTTACTTTCTGCAGCAACAAGGACAACCTGTCCTAGAAAGTCGCAGCTAAGACCAAACCTCCACATTTCGGATTTCACACAAGAAAAACACAACTCAAATGGGTGGTGCTGAAGAAAACCGACCAGACACTATATAGTCTGGCTGGTCATTGAACATTTCCCCTCCAAACAGCTCCCTTGTTCCAGGGGCATCTTGTGGATAGCTCACCGGTCTATCCAGCCACGGACAGCGGAGAACGCCGAGCAGCGGAGCGGAGCAACGCCAGGACATGCGCCAGGCGCAGTTCGAAGCCGACGCCTCGAGAGACGTTCGGCCGGTGGGGACGTCCGGGCGATATGTGAGGTGTTTTGACCCGAAAGCTAGAGGGAAGTGCGGTGAATTCGACTTGTTCCAACTTCATCCAACTTCTACAGAGATACTGCTTAGTTTTCTCTCAAGGTAGGAGAACTCATTCAGCTGCAGCATGCTAGCATGCTGCAGCTTGTCTTGGTGGTACCGGAGAGGCCCGCTTTGTGCGCCACATCTTTGTAAGTCCTAATATTCATGGGATAGGCCTACTCTCCTAGCCTGCAGGGACCACACCAACTCCTGTTAGATCCATTTGCTTCTGATTTCTGGGGTCTCCGGAGAATTACGGACCTTAGCATGAATCAAACCTTTGCACCACCCGAGGATTCAAGAGACCCAATCCAAGTGGCCATCAACATTTCCCCACTTCCGATTTCACCAAACCCAGAAACCAAAGTAAAATACTCTGAAGAATGAGTTGTATACAAATGATAAGAAATATACCATCCCCACTACCATGCCCATAGCCTGAGTCACTGTCCCAAACTAGACTCAAGACCAGATCTTCTCCCAGAATTGCTTCAAAGGGCGGCAACTTGGCAGCGTGCCGTCCAAACGCTCTGCGCACATCGCCAGACCTTGCAGTGCCCACGGCCGACGTCCTGCACTACCGGGAAACAGCACCAAGACATCAGAAACGCGAGCAAATACCTAACGGTAAAGCCTGAGCTTTTAGGTGCAAGGTTCCGAAGTGTTTAAACCTGCAAAGGGCTGAGGGAGAAAAGTGAAGCTCGAAATTGATAGTGATGGTTGAGAGGATAACAGAAATTAGAAGATTCTGGAAGGCCTGAAATGATGAGAGAGTTATATACTAATGGAACTAATGGACATTGATGAACACATGCTAATTGCTCCTAGTTGGATTTGCTCCCCAATCACTTGTTTCGACCACCAACCGTGGTTGCCCAGCGAAACAGTGACTGCGTGGCCCAGCGCTCCTCGCAACGCGAAGAAAAGGCCCAAGGTCAGTTGCAGAAAGATCCACCCGCCATCGGTGGAGGACTTGAGGTGTTCCTGAAGAGCAGCACGGACCACAAACTTGGTGAGACAAACTTGAGACACTGCAGCACTTCTCGGTTCTTCCAGTCTTCTCAGTTCTTCAGGCCGTGAACCGAAGAACCCCAAGGCCGCCAAGGCCTTAGCCTCTTTTGCTAAACGATCAATCACAAGGACCCGAGATGTCACAGCAAGAGATATGAATGGTGTTAAAGCCACCTTGGCATCTGTAGTCGATCCATCACAACACGTCCTGCGCAGAGTCCACGATCAACTTCAGGATGTGGTGCTGTGGTTGAACTGCCCAGAACTTCAGCACCTCATTCCAAGTGCTTTGATGCGGTCAACCCATCTGCCATGTTCCTTCATGCTAAAAAAAAAAAACAATGCGGTCCATCCAATCTGCCTGTCGCCTGGTTGGTCTCTTTAGTTTGCTCAATCCCACAGGCCACGGTTGCACCGGTTTTGCCCGACCCCCGGGTCGTCTGCCTGTGCACAGCTGCTGGTGACCACGACGGGCGCATGCCGGACGCCCTCCGCTGCGTGCTGCAGCCGCACGCGGCCACAGGGGCCCACGCAGCGTCGGGCACAGCGGAGCAAGCGGTGCAGCTGGGTGAGCTCCTGCAGGGCATAGCGCCAAGCTGACTGACCCAGTGGCTGTGAACTTCACCCTGGTGAACCGGGCGGGAGTTGGGCAGCACGAGCTGCAGCACAAGCTTGAAAGAGTTGAGTACGATGCGTGTCCTGAATTGATCAAAATCCATCTTCCTTCCAGCAACACGGAGAGATCTTGATGTGATGGCATCGGGTAGGTTGGTGACATCATTGGCTGCCGGCTTACTTAGGTTCTTTGGCCTCCAGCTCTGTCTACCTCGAAGTACTGTTTGGAACAGAATGTTTGAGAGGAACCAACACCAGGCTTTACCAACACTAGATAGCTAAAGTCCCCATTCCTGAGCAAAACCAATCCAACTTTCGGTTGCCTACCCATCGGGGCTGCAAATAAAAATGACAACTGCAAAGTTGTAAATACACTGGGTGAAGCCTCGCATTGTCGAAGTACAAATTGTGGTGCTGTGATGTGCTATATCGCCGTGTGATCAGGAGCCATTGGTCAATGTCTTTCAGAAAGAATCGGAGTCAGAAGAATGTATGAATAGTTGCAAATGATACTCGCGAGTATTGTTGATTTAGAACTTAGATGAATTTAGATTCATGAGGATCTGCAAACATTCACAAGTTTGTGGGCTTATGTGCCTAGGACGAGGCTCTTATTGCAGCCTTGGCAACCCATACCAATCCCAGGCTCCTCTTCTTCCATTTCCCCTATCAGGTACCATGGCGCAGAACTGTGGCCGTGCACTGCAAAGAAGCAACAACAAACGACATGCTGTTCTCAGATTGCTGCAAAAGATCCATCTTCACATACCGTGAAATCAGTTGACTTATGAAGTTGGAAACTCCCCAGCCATGTACAAAAACATCAAACTTCCAGGAACACTGCAGAACTTCTCGGTGACTCATGCTGACTCCATGCCAATCAACAGAAGGAACAAGAATTACAGCTGGGTCTGGACCTCTCAATCAGCTGCGTCAATTGCTCAGCGTCTGAGTTACTGGTGCTAAGTCTGTCGCGTACAATGCTTTCTTGTGTAATGTATGCGCTCTGACACGCCAGCCTTTGAACAGAATCGATTCTTCATGCGCAGTTCCACTTCTCCGCGGTCCATTGCAGGGAGATGAGATATTGATAAACTCAGATTACCTTTTCTGGAGCTTAAATTGTTTGGAGGGTCTGTTTAATTTCTTTCAAGGCAAATGTTTTGCGTCTTGATTGGTGCATTAGACAAGAACGCAAACTTTACAGTAGTTTGCAGGATTGTATCCAACGAAAACTGAGACGACACCATGCTTGATGTTGGTTGAGCAACCCCCTGACTGAGGCAGGTCGCCGTCAGTTTCACGTCGAGGTCACCAAAACCCCCCGGCGTACCACAAAAGAGGCCAAGAAGTAGATCAAGTAGGCACGAACGTAACTCTCCAACTTCAGCCAAGCACCTGGCAAGTCCCAAATTGCTACGAACTGTGCGATCTGTACGTGTGACGTAAAAAAACAAGTGCGCGCTGCACGCTTGTCATTTCACTTGGATCGATCTTACCTATCCCAAGAAGAGCAACCACGAAAACTGAGATGGCAAAATACCATCAGAAAACAACTGCAATGGAAGCGGCAGCTGCTCCACAACCCGAAGTAATGTTAACATCCCAGTGATGAACCATGAGACAATAATAATAAGCTTTTTGGCCTGTCAGGATTTTGCAATACTACTTTTAATTGCGCCAACATCCAGACCCAAAAATGCTTTCAGAATGCGTTCTCTATCTTATTCTTCTGTCTTTTTTATTTTGTATTTTGTTTTTTTTGAATCTTTGCCGATCAGATTTCCAAAAACTGTGGGTAGCCAAAAGCTTTAGGTTTCCTTATTCACACCCTATCAAATAAATACAAACAATTATCTTCAAAGGGTACCCCTTTAGACTCCCACCCCCTGCAATTGTAAACCAACCTACAATAATCAATCCCCCCTCCAGCCCTGCTGGCTTATCCTTGCCTTGTGCTTTCCCTTTTACTTTTAAGTTCTCCTATCTTCTTTCTTTTTATTCTTTTGTGGAATCTTTTGTGGAATGAAAGACCCTCTCCCAAATCCCCTCTGCCAGATGGCCTGGAGGTTTTCTATTGAGGCTGAGAGTTTTGACTACCCCGAGACAAAAATGTTGAATCTTCATAGGGGGGTTTACTATTGAGATGTTAATACACGTACTTCAGAAAAGGAAAGGAACTACAATTATGTTGTCCCAAACCAGGTAACCTGGATCCTCTACAGCATTCCATAGGCCTATCTCAACTGGCACACTTTCTGGTCACACTGAGGTTTGGAGACCCACACGCCCCAGAGACCTTATTGGAGACCCACGACCCGCCGCGGTGTCCGGTTCTTCCCAAACGGACCCACCGGTGGACTCGGTCCAAGTCCGAGCTCCCCGGCCGAGCATGGCGGCGAAGGTCACGGGGACACCCATCAAGGCGAACATCGTCACGAGCCTGGCGGACGGCGCACACATGCTGCCCAGCCCAGATGTTCTTCTCATGTCGGTGTTGATCTGGAAAAAACAGGGCAAAAAGCTTTGGATCCAGCTGTTCGATGTCTGTCTGGGTCCAACTCCTAGCACCGTTGCAGCTATTTCTTGCTTGAGAAGATCCTGCGCAACAAACCAATATCAAGATTCCTAAGATTTACAACGATGTTGTCTATCTCTATCCGATAGATCACACAAAGAATTTCTTGTGAATTCCACAAAGACTGTGATTGTCACGGACCAAACAAAACGTGCTGCGGCTGGCAGGAGGCCCTCTGGACTCCAAACACTTCCATAGGTCTCCTGCACAGCAGCACTCACTTCGTTGTCAGCTGCAGCTGAGCCAGTCACTCGATTCTGTCTCGTTTGTCAACCGGGGCACGGTCGGTCGGAATTTGCCCCCGTCAGTCCATGTGGAAGATGAAGTGAAGGATCGAGTTCACCACAACGGCCTCAAATGACAACAGTGGTGGCTCTATGTGTTATATAACTATGTCACATGTCACCTCGCTTTATGGTTATGACATGACCTCGCTTGGCATACCATGCTACTGTTACTGAAGCAACGGTGTGAAAAAAAAAACACGTTTGTCACAAGGTGAAAGAAATGCAGAAACAACACGATGGATGTCCGCTCGCCGCTCTGATACCTGGAGACAAAATAAGATTCATCTGCATTGAAGTGAGTATGGAATATGATGCTGCTCAGCAAGAAAAAGGTTCCAGGATCCTTGACAACGTGTAGTAAACGTGGATTATGAGTGCGACATTGAGATTAGTTTATCCCTATACCCCATACCAGGACAACATGTGACGCACAAATTCCATAGTTGGTTGGTTCCAAAATCTACTATATAGTAGTGGTGTTACCACCATGACGTAAAGGCAGCTGTTCAGCTCACCTCAAGGAGATACAAACTTGGGAGTAAACCTACTCGCTCTAGAACTTGGTTGGTCCACGTCTACTGGACCTATGAGGCTCTAAGCAGCTCCAGCAACCCCAAAAGCCGAGGCGTTAAAGAACGTCTGTAGATGCCAATCTCGCACCCAGCGGACTCGCACCCAGCGGACGATTTCAAAGCCAGCGCACCACACATGCCAGAAAGTGGATGATGGCAACAAAGCTCGTACCTCCACGACAGTCAACACGAAAAGAAGTCCCAAAAAAGAAAACGTTGATTCACCAGTCAGTGCTATGGCAAGAAAATTGTTTAGAGTAATGAGTAATGAGATATTGATGGATCGATATTGGATAGTATTGGTTAATACTTGTTATTTAGTTCCATGATGCTAATAATATGTATTAAGGTTCTGTTTTTTGGTTATAAAAAGTGTAAAGCGTGCTTCCCCTAAAAAGGATCATGTTTTGATATGTTTTGGCTGTTCAATTGGTTTTCCAATGATTCAAGAACATCCTTCACATGTGACCAAACGAAGGAGGCCACATCTCTTTCACCACTTGCGCCTGTGCAGACACCACAGCAGCAACAGGAGCTCAAAGGGCTCAACGATGAAAACATGGCTCTCGAGCCTGGCATGAGCGAAACGCCGGTTGCTCAACCGGTTTCTTTGAATCCTCAAGGAGCCTGGGACCCACAATCCCCCTGCAAGGGAGATTTACGCGAAAACAAACATATAACTTTGCCACGTTTCTGTGCTGGTTGGGGGGGCTGTTCAAATCTGTTCAGAGTCTCCGCTCAGCCGCGCACCACAAATATGTTTCGTGGAAATCCTGTTGTACAATGGCCAGCATCAAGACGTCTGTTTTCATTATTAAATTCATACAGTCAGTATATAATTCGTGTCTGTATGGGTACCTCTCTTTCCCCATGACGAAAGAGCATGTGGAACCCAGGCCTCCGCGCCACGAGGCTACGACGCGCGACCAGCCTACGCTACCGGGTAACGCACAGCCCCGCACGGTTCGGGACTGCCTTGAGCCATGTTGACGTCAATGCAACCAAGCCATCTCTGCGCATCTCAGGATGCCAAAAAAAGTCCTGCAACCTCTGGACCCCATATGTAGCAATCCCAATGTATATTCATATGCAATGGAGAGCATTGCCCATCTCAACGGTCAACATGGTGACATGTACGTCGTGTACGTGAATTCTATCACGCAAGGACGGGCGCTGTCTTGCTCGCGACACCTCGGTCTAGTGATGCAGATCCCAAGACACATAGAAAAGTAAATCCTCTTTTGAAACCGTATTGGAAATTGAAACCGTTTCTCTTCTGTAAGTATAGTATTCATGAGTTGCGGTTGGTTGTTTGGGATTGCCTCCTGGTCTGTTGTGTTGCATCTTGAATAGCTGCAAGTCCATGGAAGCATGTAAAGGAATTATGGGATCGGAGCAGGGACTAAATGTCACAAACCTACATTGACATATATATATATATAGAGATATTGAAAATGATTGAAATAGGAGGAAATCCATCAAAGTGACACCTACTCCTTGCCTACCAAATGGTTGAAGTATGTTGAAGTGGGCTCCCCCCCAAGTCTTTCAAACACACCGACGTAGTTGTTTACAGAATCTCCTTTCAGGAAAGGCAAATTTTCAGGAACTTCATTGCGTCGTTCCGCTCTATCTGGAGATTCGCACCACCCATTGGCGGCAAGTGAAACTTGAGTCTCCTTGACACATGCCCCAAATTTGCCAGCACCATTGACGTTGGATGGTCAAAAACTAGTAGTGACTTGATTTACCTCTAAACTCTCAGATCTCCAGTATATACCTGGTTGAAGGGACTGTCAAACTGTAGGTTCATAAACCCTGAGCAGTTCTTTGACCTCCAACAAGTACAGAAGGATCAGAAGGATCCCTTCAGTGGCAAAGTTTGAGTTTTGGATCGTTCAGCGACGAATGAGAAGTTCGATAAGTTTTCCGGACGTTTAGCTTTCGCGTTTATGAAGCACGTTGAAAATGGACAATGCTCTCTCACATGTCCCTTTAAATTGTAACTGTTGCACCAACTTTTGATATAACATCTCGCAGCCCAAGCTCCAGGTCGTCCGGAAAACCCTCACACCCTTCAGCTCAGCGCACATCTGATCCTGGCCATCTGGTGAGATGTGGATATGCAAGTCACGGCAGCTGAAAATTCATAGTATCCTACATCGCTTGCCAGAACCCTTTAGTACATGCCATCTTCCTATTTTCTTAGGTTGCAAAAGAACAAATGAAACAACTAAAATCAACTAAAACTCTGAGGTACTTTGAGTGTGTCAGGTCCAAGTGGTTTGCAGGCTGCACCAAATGGCTTCAAATTGAAGAGAGGCAGTGGGGCAGTTGGCGTTTAAACGCTTTGTCATCCACTTCCCTTCTGGTGCATGTGTGTGTGGCCAAACAAGGCCAGGCTTGGGGTCAGTGGTGACATAACCCAGGCAGCGGTGATGATTTGCACGGTTGGCTTTGTGCCCAATTGAGGTCGTCTGCACGCAAGCGGCCCTGCGGCCACCCTTCCATGCCTGCAGCACCTCTGGTTGGCCTGTCTATACAGCCCAGGTTGCCAGGCGCACGCAAGTGGCAAAAACCACCGTTCCATGCCTGCCCTCGCGATCCCGAGCAAGTGAAAAGCATCTGTACAAATGAGTCTGTGGCAATACCAAAAGGCCTTAAAACATCTAAAAAAAGACTGTATGTTGTTTCAACCAAAGAAGAAGCCTCGAGTTTCGGCGCAGACTCAAACACTGTTAAACGTGTCAGTGTTCATCAGCTTGCCTCCTGATGTGCTTCTGTTGTTTCAAGCGAGCAGTGTCATGTTGTATACACACTCCTGCCCACACAGTGGGGAAAAAAAGGGAGAGACAAAACAAACTTGGAAGCTCAACACATCAGAAGGCAACACAGCCCAAAACTGCCCTGCACAAAGGGTAGAACATGCTTCACGCTCCTAGATCTGGCGCCACACGCGTGGATTCACCGGCAGCTGGCTGTCGCTTGCTGTAGCTCTGCTCCTTGGGGTGATCATAGGTTCTTCAGCCTCAGGGAGTAAATGTATATGAATAGCATTGAATAGCCTGAACATCATATTGAGATTCTATTGAACCTAAAAGGTGTGCGATGCTTTGCACTTCCGACAGAAAGGTGTCTTCATGGTGCATGGGCTCCGATTTTGGAATATACAAGGAATGCATAGGAATGCTACAACAATACCGAGTAGTGCAATGTTTGTCCTTGATTGATGTCTTGGTTCTTCAAGCAATGCGTTTTTTCTGGACTCAATCTGGGTTGCACGTGGTTGCACTGTTCTTGGGTGTGCATGGCTTCAATGATGCCACCTGCTCTGATTGTCCCTGTTTCCCGACCTCATGGAGAAAGGTGCGTGTCTCGTTCAGGTGGGGAATCGGCAGGTAGAGGGCCTTCTCACGCACTCCCTGGAGCCATGCAGAGTCGTAGTTGATGTGGTCACTGCCAGCCGAATGCAGAGTCGTAGTTGATGCAGAGTCATAGATGATCGGCAACGAGGAGGAACTGGCTCCGACACCTGGAATTTGGAAGCGTCGACCTCAGGGTTTGGCACCGATACAGGCTCGGAGCCTGCCTTCAAGCGAGGCCGTGAGGAGCCAGGGATCTCAGCCACAATCCCGAGGATGTCGTCCACCTTGTTGGCTGGGGCAACTACATGATATGCTTTCAATTGCAGCAAGCTCTGCGGCAAGTCGGCCTCTCTAATGGCTCTATGCCAGACCGCTTCGTCGAGACCCATGACCATGATTTTGGCTCCATTCGCCCATGGAGGCTGAATCTCATGCTGAGAGGCTGCCAAGCGCCTTCCCAAGTCGCTCCTCTTCAAGGCTGCGTCCATGCTGGCAGGATGCCGATTGAACGTCAACAGAACTGCTAGTTCACTTGAAGAGGGCATTGGCTGCGCCTGCAGTGATGAGACCCACAAAGCATCCGTGCACTCAGAACTGAAGGACTCATCGATGGTCTTTGCAGGCTCTTGGTGGTGAACCTCCTGGATGTTGTCGATGGCTTCTGAGGCTGCAGGAAAGCCAAGCCCTGCAGCAAACTCCGCGGATTTTTTCCCACAGATCATGCAGCTGTTGCTCTGTCACGGTTTGATCTGCCTCAATAAACTGACTCCAGATCTTGAGGCAGACGTACCAGACCCTTCCAAAATCATAAATTGTGAAGCTGGTATGATCATGATCACGCCAGGGCCGCCAGCACACCAATGATGGTCCTGCCCCTTGTGCCCAACCAAATTTCTGAAAGTGGCCATCACGATGGCGGCTGGTCATTCGAAGAATACTTGAGAGGTTACAGTCCCTGTCCAGACTCAGAATAGAAGCCTCCAAGTTGCAAACGGTGACACAGCGACACACACACAAGGGCCTCCCCAACTCTGCCATGAAGGGGCACTGACCACGCGGGTCATCGTCAACATATAAAAGCTCCTCTGGAACCATTACTGGTGCCACTACTGGTGCCACATCACCACAAAAATCCGTGTGCCAACTTTCCGGGTGTAATGTCACGGCATTTGGAGGTAGGTGACCCACCTCGCCGTCTGCAAAAACACGCAAAGCCAATGTTCTTGCCTGGACTCTACGAAGGTTGAGTTTTGAGAGGGATGTCTCTCTCACCCTAACGTCACAAACACCCAAAGGCATCGTCTCTAGGTGCCGCAACCCATGGATTTGAACCTCATATCGCGATGGCTTGGAAGGTAAAGGTCGAATCACTTGCCCCAACTTGCCGTTGTACTCTGCAAACTTAAGCGCCTTCAGCTCTCCAATGACAACCCAGTCTCCAGACTGGAACGTCAAGGAGTCTGAATTCTTCAGCCAACCCCTGACCACCTCTTCAAGCTTTCGTGAGCAAGAAGCAAGACGCAACCATGTCCCTGGAAAGCACATATCTAGCGCTGTGCACCAGAACGTATGAGGAACATGTAGGAGGGTCGGTGGCCTTTCGGAGGGAGCCATGGCCGCAGCTGCCATTCTCTCGAGCCAACTCCTTCTGGATTGCTCTGTTTAAGACAAAGAGAACTATAAGAAAGAACATATGAAAAGATACGCCAAATGACAGCAGCCTTGCGATAAACACCAAATACACATAGTATATATAATTTTCTATAATGAATTAAAGTGATGTACTATCTTGATGTACTATGATGCCCTGCATAATTCAAAAGATTCAATTTCCATGATCTTTGCACCACCCACACATCATCCTTGCCGCCCTTCAAAGGCCAGCCAATCGACAGGCTTCAACAATGCCCCAGGGCACGGTTTCCGATCGATCGAAGTGGGCGCGCTGCGCCATCAACCTGAGCGGGTTGAATTGGTGGCACTGGCTGGGGTACGGCACAAAGTCACTGGTCTGATGGAATAGATGTGATCCCTTGTGCTGCGAGTCGGTATTCCCAAGAAGTTTCTGTGTGATGGCTGAAGATATTCATTTTATTTCACACGCTCATTTCCATAGAACCGGTAAGTGAATCTGTAAGTTAATGAAAATTCATGTTTTGCGTATCAACGACGGACGGCTTGCTGCACCTGCCAGTTGCGATGAAGCTGCAGGAATCCCATCTATATAGAGGATCCTGTCTTACAGCAGCCCAAGATGCGACATAAGCAAAGTCGTTGTCAAGCGACTCATTTCAAGGCTCTGTATGGCTTCAACACCAACAAGCTCTTATGAACTATAGTTTCAGTGATATCAGTCATACTTCCACTTCATCCAAATCAAAAGCCTGATCAAATGGAGCACAGCATATCCATATCCTTCTGCACATGAGACATATTTAGTCATATTTATTGGTGAACCTCCTTGAGTGAGGCCTTGCCCTAAAGAATATGACCAGCGACTTCGCCGGATCCCAGATTCTTGTGATCGGATCCCGGCCCTCTGAGGACCGGAAGATCTAGATCCGCGTCCGAGAGCGTCAGAGCATCCGAACGCGCGAGGAAAATCAGGGTCTTGGACCACAGGAAAGATGCGTCTTGTGAATTCGAAGAAATGGAATCCTGCATCGGTTCTGCTGAGTCGTTGGCTGGGCTGGTGGAGTTGAATTTCAGTGGATCATTATGCCATATTGATTCGTGCATGTTGAAAAGCCCCGGATTCATTCTCCAGGGCTTCAAAAGGCAAACATGGATTCCACTGTTCAGCTTTCAGTCACTAGGCTTCCAAGCTGATGACCTGGAGTGCATTATCACGACCGCCAAAGCAAGGCGACACTGCCAACCACCCAAGCTTTGAGCATCCACTTGCCCCTACAAGAAACCTGTAAACACATCTAGGTTTACTTCTAGGATGAACGTGGTTTGAAGTATATGTAGCTTTTGTATATACACAAACTCATTTGGATGAACGAGCCCAGCCGTGCCCAACCCTCCGGGAGCCACGGAACCATTCTCAACTTCCACTGGGCGATCCTCCACAGTGGGTCGATTGTCCATGATGATTGTAGGCAACCAAGGTGAACTATAGCTGTAGGTTTGACTCTGAAACTTTTATGTGTGGCTGTGGCATGGAGCCGACTGGATCACATGGATACTTTTTGAATATGGCATCAGGACATCCATGGATGCAAACCAGGGGTTTCAGTATATTAGACCATACCAGCGAGTACAATAAACAATGGACTTGTCCATACATGTCCACAAGATGTTCCCTCTAAGCCTCAATTCTGCACTTCGACTCCAACTCAAGCCCTTTTGGGACCCCATCTCGTCCATCCGTGGTCTGGGCTGTCCGCACACCGCGGAAGGGCACTTAGGATTCTTCTCCTTGACGCGCCTAGAGGTCATCGCTATGGTCTTGGAATTCATGTTTTACTTGCTCGAATATGTTGCATGTGTACATATTTCACTGATTGTTGCATTATCCTTCTTGTCCTTGCTGTTCTGACAAGAATCCAAATTCTTTCTCTCTTGCCGCAAATCTATCAGCATGACTCCATGACTCAGCAGTGGCATTCTGCTGACCTTGCCTGTTCTCTTGGCAAATTTATATAAGTCTCCAGCTTGCAGGCCAACGAATTGTTGATGTCAATCTCAATTGGGGGTATCTCTCAGGTTAGAACACCTTCCAAAGTACAATGTGGGGTGCCTCAGGCGCCTCGACATCACTCTGTGCAGTTCAATCAAACAACCCCTCATTGTGTTGCTTCCAGGCTCTTTTATCCCAGTTGAAGCGCTGCCCGACACTCGATCCTTGCGGTCGACTTCCGGCATTTCTGCTCTCCTCACGCAGGAGTGAAGGCTGAGAGTGGACGGCATGGACTGAACTGTCTTTCCGGTGGAGGCGTGGACTCGACCTTGCACCAATCCCATTGGTTAGTTGGCAGTTGGAGAGCCATCCAGGGCAAGCTGGAAAAAAACCAGCAAGTCTTGCTTTCACGCGGAACTGACGAGTTTGTGTGGGAACAAAGAAAGTGTTTAGGTTCGATCCAACGGTTCTCCATTTGATTAAACATCATTTATGGGTTAGTTCTGCTTCGTCATCTTCCCAACATTTTGACATGAGAAAGGAAAGAGGGTATCTTGGCTGCGATGAACTCCTCACAGTGTCCACACTTCCCCCCCTCCCCTCGCCTCTCCAATAATAGAGGCGCGCGTTCCACGCGCCTCACTGTGTTCCAATCGATGCGGAAAAACCTGGCGCAAAGCCGCAGGCATCTTTGAGGGTCGAGGAGATTGGTGAGTGAGTGATCATCTGAAGAATGATGGCCAGCACCCCCCAGCGATTGGATCGGGGTATTAGCATTCAATTCATGACACCCCAAAGCAAGAAGCCAATCTGACCTTCTGGGAAAATCGGAGCCTTCAAAGAGAACATGAAAGCTGGCAGACCATGGGGAAATGCATCAGAGAGCTGCAAAAGCCTTCCAAGTAGGAAAAGCCTGGTGTGTCCCTCTGAGTAGAGTTCATCCCAAGCACCTATGACTTGGATTGACTTGGTTGGTGGGACAGTCCTCAATATCTTCAAATGCCCAAACATACATTCAAATAGGTGTATTATTTTCCTGACATGCTCAAAAAAGCATGCGCACATGAAGCTACCCTCACACTTGTGACAGTGGCAAACCAACCCAAAGTGCGAAAGGAGGCGCTAGCATGTCGCTCAACACTCGCCTTCCGATCAACTTGAGACCCTCTGGGCTACCAGGCACCGCGGACAAGACCCACGTCGCAGCTATTGCAAGAGCCGTGGCATTCCTGGGAATGGAGAAAATGACATACACTTCTGAAAGCATCAAAGATTCAAAAGATCCAAGGAAGTCTCCGCATGTCCGTCTGCGCAAGAAACAAGGCATGTTGAAAGGATCGTGCACGTTGTGTCAAATCATTGTCCTTCCTTCAGCGAATTGGTTGACTGACTTCGATCTGAATCGTGAGCCAATCCATTCATTTAGGGCAAGTCGCCCAAACCAAACTCCAAGCAAAGGAGTAGGCCAGTGCCAGTAGCAGCCCAGTAGGGCACCCAATGGCAGTCCAACCACCTTGGAGGCCGCCATTCAGGCTGAGGCAAAGTGAAGTGGAAGAGGCTCAGACATGACTCGTATGACTGAATGCGGAGCATGGCACCTGTTACTACGCCAGCGGGTAAACCCCCCGTTTTGTAGCTTTAACTTCAACAGGTTGCAACATTAACAGAGGGCTCTCTGCAGACCATTCCAGACTTCACCCCCCTGTGTATCAAAGGCAGTGCTCATATTTGGTGATTACGAATTACACTTGGGGAATCCTAACGACATCTAACGACATTGATTGGGATGACTTGAAGCGATTACCAAAGTACATCGACCAAACATGCCCAACACCCACCTCTTCACAGCTAGAGGCAAATTCATACATGTTGCATCAGTGTGGTCTAATTGAACCTCAAAAACAAAAAAAATCCTCCCTGTGGATTGCTTCTTAAATTTTTTATATAACATCTTGCGAATCTCCGTCTATGATAGTCTTGTTGAAGCTAACGGCTTTCCTTCCGTTCACATCCTGAGCTCAGGGACCCAATAGCCAATCAGCGTTCCAAGGATGCCAGGCCTGGGTTTCCGTGGAAGAACCTCCCTGGTGCCTCTGATGAAAACCCGGTGAAAATCCCCCATGCTCGCATACAGGTAAGGTCTGGTCGTGTGTTGTCATCCCCACTGAAAGGGTTCACCATTGAAAGAAATCATTGCAGAAGATTACAGAATATACAAACACTTTATGTTTTGGGTTTGGAAGATATTGATGATGATGGGAAGGGTTCCGGAACACCAAACATGATGCACAGTTCGCCCATCATGAGATACACTCGCACTGCTGGAGCCGGTGGAGCACGAGTTGCTCCATACACAGCGCAAGGACCATGACACCTTTCACTGTCTTCTCACATTGCTGTTATATTATGCTTACATGTTTCTGTTAACATGATTGCGGATGCATTGGACATGCAACACATGGGTGTTTTGCATGGCAAACCAAATGAACTCTGCACCTTTTAAAGAGTCTCGAAAAACGCCACGCCTGATCCTTATGCGGAACAAGGCCGATTCTCAGGGGGGCACTGGCGCCCGTCCCAGGCAGGTCACTATGGTCGTCACTGCGACCCTTGACGTCGAAACAACACCCTTGGTGCCTCACAACCCCCGAGTGCCCTGAGCTGCCCAGCCTCTGAAAATTGGCACCGCGTAAAGCTCCTGATATCTCGGGGTCTCTCGCGCGCTAAAGTCAACTAGAATCATACAAGGAAGTACCATGTGCATACATCACGTGTAGGTCTTTCAACAGGAGGGTCACAAAGCTCCACCATGCTTGCACGATCTTAAATGCAAACTAGGATTTTGTGCAACAGGACGACGCCGGCCAAGCAGGACGATGCTGGGGATCTTCAACACCCTGGATGCGATTGTGCTTGACCATTTGACCTTCGACGTCGGAGCATCTGCCGAGACACCGTAGAAGGTCATCAGCTGGGCGTAGCCTCGATCCAAAGACGGCGCAAAGCGGTGCAAAGAGGCGAGCGAGGTGTTGGTCCCGTTTATTGTAGTTGTCTATAGTTACTATCTGTCTGTCATCCACGGCCCGTTCTTCGCAGGTCATTTGTTTGTGCGGTAGGAACATAGACTCCACTGGGGATTTGATTTGTTGGTTCTACACAAATTTAGTAACATAACAACAAAAATGGACAGAGATGAAACTAGCCATCCAAATGCCCAGCCCAGAATGCGCCCACCTGCTTGCAATTTCCCGGACCAGCTTACCTACATTCATGATTCATACACCCAGCCATGGACCACCTCAGAGCCCCACCACCTCAAAATATGGGTGGACCCCAACTTCAGAATATTATTCCTGACAGTGTGAAGTGGGCTCAAATAATTTACGACCATCAGCAGTGAAGAGGTGGCAAAGGTGATCTAGGGATATATTGGTTTAAAGTTAGTACGTAGTAAAAGTAAAGTAAAATACCAATGAAAAGGAATCCTCAAAACGACCCCCAAATGGATGCCAAGTACATCCCCTTACTAAACAGTTTGTTCTTGTTTAGTTTACTACGTTACTTCTTCTTCTTCTCTTCTTTTTATCATTTTTCGGTTAGCTAGCTACTTGTTCTACACTTTTGGGGTTCTTTAGCAAGTGGCCTGGGTTCACCTTTTGAAGCTCAAAAAAGGCTCTTCCAGGCCACTTGTCTTTTGCTAAAGAAAAAGTGTAGCAACTAGCTACTTTTTCTAAACTTTTTCTCCTAGATTTGGTGGTCAGTTTCATTCCTGTCATTCCTTTTTATCCAGTTTCAGGGTTTGAAAGGACGTGTGTGTTTAACATTGAGGATTTCCCAGAAAGTTCTCTGATTCTGGCCTGTGCTTCCAGGTGCTATTTACCACTCACCCACACCACAAAAACTAGTTTGTGGGTGGGTGAGTAGTTAATGACCTTTCAAAAATGGATGAGGGGTTTTAGACAGTTGTAGTAAAATTCATTCATCTCCTGTCTTTTCTGGTTGAAAATGCTAGGGTGTCCAGGATATATTTAATGTCATTTTTGCTGGTCCTTCACCACTCACCCACCCCCAAAATAGTTATTTTGGTGGTGGGTAAGTGGGAAATAGCACCTGGAACCACAGGCAAGGGCCAGAAAACTTCTTGGAATTAATTTACTGGATAATGCTTACATGTTACACCACAGGTCCTTTAAACACTGAATTCCCCTGACTTTGGGGGGGCTTTAGTAACATTGTTTTGATTGAGAACCAGGACAGCAACATCTATTAGTTCCACATTTTGTAGTTTGGTGGTCAACTTCCTGTTTGAGGAAATTCCAGGTCCATTTCCCATTCACCCACCACCAAAATAGTTATTTTGGGGGTGGGTGAGTGGTGAAGGACCAGCAAAAATGACATGAACTATGTCCTGGAAACCCTTGCATTTTCAACAAGAAAAGGCAGGACATAAATGAATCTGACCACCAAGCTATCCAAAAACTATATTTTAATTTGTGATCGTCATTCACTACTCACCCATCTCCCAAATAATTCTCAGATTTCAAGTGAAACGCATCTCCAGCATCAAATTTGCATCAGAATCCATGATTCGATACAATAAACTATTTGACTGGGTGGTTGAGTAGTTGAGTACTGCATCCACTCGCGATGTTGGAAATTATTTCGGGTGGTTTGAGTGAAAGCCAATAATTATTTCGCGACCACCCCATACCCACCCAGCTCAAATAATAGGCGTCCTTTTTTATTTGGCCAAAATTCTTTGGCAGAGTGACTCCACCTCTCAAATAATTGCACAAGGTTGGGAGTATCATGATTCAACCAAAAAGTGTCCCCTGGTCGAGTGAGATTCTCTCCAAGTGGCAGGGGACGCTCAATACGAGGCCCATGGAGCTGTCTTCCAGCAATTCTTGAACTTGCAAGTCCTCCAGAAACTTCCACTTCCACTTTTTAAACACAAGACTTCATATACTTATGGGTCTGGTTAGTGGATTGAAAGGCCCTGAAAGTCCCCTGCGGGGGGGGAAAACAACATGTGGCACAACAAGACCCACATCCACTAGAGAGGATACGGGCTTTCCAACGAGATGCGGAAGGATGATACATAACTCGACTGAGAGGCCTGTTCATTAGCTATAGAATAGCACGCCTCTCACAACATTCTTCAGAACCAAGCCCAAATGAAAGCCTACAATGCAACAAGAATGCAGGACAAATCCTGATCTTACAGTCAGTGGATGTCAGTTAAAAAGAACTTCAACACCCTTCAGCAAAAAAAGCCATTTAGCTCGAGAAGCCTTGAGAGAAGCCATGCTTCAGCTATTCGGTTCTTTCAGACACCCTCCTCGGTAAAGAGTCGAGCAAAGCTGGACTTCAAGAGCTCATAGCCCAAAGCCACCAGCAAGGAGGTCGCCTCGGTCCGGGTCCCTACAGTCCGCCCCTCCATGTTGTTGTCGCCCTCAAAAACAGGTAAGCGGTAAGCCTGAAACTCTAGGACATGGTACAGGTTGGAGGATGTTGGAGGAAGGGTTATTCCAAGTACCAGAATGTGTTTAGTTTATTTCTTGGCTCGGCCGGCTCGGCCCTCTTTGTTGTGTTGTGGTTGAAGGCAGCAGCTCCATCCCTGCGGAGGCTCTGAGGGCATCCGTCCATTGCTTGGAACTCTGGAGCTGAGCCGAGAAACCAAGCTGAACAGGCCCGAGGTATACAGCAAGGGCCGAATCCGAGAGTTCTCCTCATTACGCAATCGAGCCGGGTGCGGTCGAAACGGTCATAGCGGGTGTGGCTACACATGGTTACACCATGTTACACACAGGAACCCAGAACCGCCAGTGGTTGGGGACCGCTGACCAAGCTGGAGAAAGTTAAGTGTAGGTGTGCTGCAAAATGGTGCAAGTGGCCGAAGCAGCTAGGCCTTGCTGTACAACAGTCATGAACTCAATGCATCCCGGCCATATCCGGCCTACAAGCGTGCAATCCTGCCATTTCCTAATGACGGTGCGAACGCATCGGTGGACGTGGTCGGGTCCTCTGCACCCAATGCATTGCCAACCAACGTGCACACAGCGATGCAAGTACCTGAGCAATGCATGTGATGCCAACCGCATGTCAGTACCCATGCATCCAACACTCTGGAGACATGTGATCAAACCACGAGGTGAAGCAGAAACTGAACAAATAAGGCATGCGGCATGATGGCCTGCCACGGCAACGTGGACCTTGACCATGGATGACCATGGAATATGTTTATAGCAAGCGGTGATTTGGGGTGTTGATGGTCGTCCGCCTGCTCTGGTGTCAACGCTGAACCAAGCACCGGCAACTGCTGAGCAGCGGACTGGTCCAGGACATGTAGAAGACCACAATGATGTTGAACCTCAACAGTCACCCGGAGCGGGAAGCAATAGGAAGCTGAGTGGATTGGATGAGGCCTTTACTAGACCAAGGTCCTAAGAAGGGTACTTTACAGCTTGGTTCTCTCTACCTACATATCTCTACATGCATATATCCTGCAATCAACACCTTCCATGAACCTCCCAGTCCAAGCTGCTGACAGGGACTCAAAGAAAACGTTGGCAGCATTGTGTATAAGGGGGATGATTCTGTGTTCCAATATATCGGCGCAAAGCACTGCTACCTAGAGCCATAGCCTCACCTGAGCCTCGTCAAGCGTTGCCACATGTCGCAAAGAAAGCACTGCTGAAAACACTGCTGCATCACTGGGTATATACGGGGCGGTCAAAGAGCACGCTTGCTCGGATGTTGGTTCAATGACTATGCTAATTCGGTGCTTTAGGGACACTGACACTTCAAAGTAAAATCAGACTTCTTCCCAGCTCTGTTCAGCTAGTAGGGACCTCCCACTTCCCCAGCGAACCCTCGCACGCAGCCAATACTGCCAGCAAACATGGTGCCATGAGCTGCAAGATTCATTTCAGCATTGGGCGTCCGCCCCACCAACAGCGAGAGGACCTGGCGTCCGACCAAGTGCCATGGTAGCTGAACAAGGAATCGCCAATTGGATGGCAAGCCACACAGAACTATAGGAAGGCGGGTGGCTTATCCAATGTAGGTTATCCAGCAAACGTTGTTTCGCAAAGCTCCGACATCTCAATTTGTTCACTTGCATTAACGGATGGACGACTCCCATGTAGTCGCATGCATGGCGCTTGTACAAACCAAGCCACCAAAAAAACAAAATGCGGTGCTTTTGCCAAAGCGTTGTGAAAGTGAGACCACAAGAATGGGAAAACATTTTGCTGGTTGGCCGTGCTGAACGCTCTTTTACTCATGGAACAACCAAATCAAGAAAGAATAATACAGTACTCCCCTTATTGGTAGAACTATTCCATCGTATCATGGGATGGGACCACAAAAAACTCCCATCTTCTGCAACAAACAAACAAACAAACTTAATTTACAATGAAAGCAAGACAATGATCTGTAGACTCTATCAATCGAAACGAACCCAGAAACATACAACCAAATATACGTCCCAGTTATATATTGTATACAACATATAGTGATGGTGTCCAAATCTATTGAGCTCTACTGGTGGCATGGTCCACCTCTTCAGCTCCCTCGAAACCGCCACACCCGCCCGAAACCGCCTCGAAGGCCCACCACTCGGACCACACGACCAGCGCCGCGGGCACCGAGACCGCCAGGTAGCTGCGGAACGCATGCGCCTCGGTAGCAGCGGCCGAGCAGAGCCGGTAGCGGTCGCCCTGTAGAGGGTTCAAATGGATGGAGGGGCAGCATGGAGGAGCATCAAACATCACGAAACAACATGGTGATTGCTTTTTTGGCTTTTCGACATGCTAAGCAAATGGATTATTCATATCACATATCCGACATATCCATTCTCCTACACTCCCATGAATTATATATATATATATACAAAGATTGGCTTGGATCAGCCCTCAGGTTCCACACTTAGGGTCAAAACTCTACCTTTTAAACAGTCCTCTTGGAGTGAAACCACCCACCAAACCAACCAATCCTATTTCTCTGTGGAGACCGTGCTTTTCTCCCCAATGGTCTCCAAAACCTCATCAAAACCCCGATCGACCGTCACTCCGCCTTCATCACCGGCTCCGAGTTGGGCTGACATCGCCAGACGTAGCACTGGAGGCCGCGGTAGCGGATCACCGATAAGAGGACCATGCAAGAAATCACGCCGCCTGGCGCCGGACGCGCGTGGCGATGTCCCGTTCATTGGAGTTCAAACTGAGAAGGAACAGTGATACAAGTGTGGTGATTCCAAGATATTCCAAGTCTTCCGGGTAGTTTTCTTGGAGAAACTCAAGATCATACAAGTACACCTGGAAGTACATGAGTATATACATGATATCACACTCTTCAGCCCTCACAGCAAAGTCAAATCAGCTCTCCATGAATCGAGGTAACCAGTCGTCTCACAACAGCCCAAAGCTCAGTTGAAACCTGAAAGAGTCATGAGGTCATATCCTAAGATAATTCTAGAAGGATCTATAGAAGGAGTGGTCATGGAGAGGGATCCACCGTGATAGACCGGGGTGTCCTTCTGAAATGCACAGACCCACGCACCAAACATCACTCCGTGCGCATTCGATCCCTTCCCACCTACTGATCTGGCCAATGCATTACCTGCATAGCCCAGATTCAGAAGACGCGGATGCATGAAAACGAAGCCTCAGCCGATGTGCAGTGAAGATTGGGGAGGCGGAAAGCCCACGATCATCGTGGGGGCCAGACTATCCGCCAGCACGCATCTGAACGTCCGGCATGCATGTTTAGAGGATGTTAAAGGTCATTTGCATGCAATATGCTCCAACACCGCATCATGCTGGGCCGAGGAACAAAGAAGAACTTGCATCGGCGAGCTAATCAAATTCCTGGGCTAAGGCAAAACAAAATGGCATGATGAATTGTAAAACAAAATATTTGCAGGACATTGTTACTATTTTTGCAAGTTGCCTATTCAGATTTGGTGAGTGTCCTCATGTTTATTTATTTGTGTTTATACCCAATCAAAGCAAACCACATGTTTTTTTTCCATATACTGTACCTCACATAACGAGAAGCACCGGTCCATACTTCATCCAACGTTTTCAACTACGATCGCTGCCAGTCCGGACAAAGGCGAGTAGCATTCACGACAACGCATGTAAAGTAACTATATATACATGCAATTTATATTGAAAATTCTGAGCATGCAAGCCAGTGTGAGTTGAACATAGTTGTTTTGAGGGCGCTATTCAATTATTCTGGGATCACAGAACTATCGAACAAATTCAAACGTTCTGTCAAAGGGGGCTTAATCCTGTACACGACAACGGTTGGCGGAACGGCCGGGAAGTACACATGCCACTTGTAACTGGGCTATTGCATTCTTGGTTTCGTACCAACCTCGATTTCTTCAACCGTCGGAATCAACTCCATGGAACTTTGAATTTGCAAGCTGCAAAAACTGTCGCTCCAATACTCCGCATGAGTTCATTCCCAACCTCCATGGTATAAAACGGCAAAGCTGCATGATGAGGCTGGGCATGGTATACTTTGCAGAGTTCAGGGCCACTGTGGCCGCATTGGCTAGCCAATAGAAGGGCACGCCCAGGAGCCTTGGGGCGGCCGCGCACTCAGTTCTGAGTCTTCACGTTCTTGGATGGATTGGGAAGCCCATGCTGAAGGGTTGAGGTTGGGAAACCAAGTTTTCGCAGTCCCTGCCAAGGGCTACGCCCCCAATATTGACAAAACTACCAGAGACACCCTCGGGTTGCATGAAGGTGCGCTGTGAACACCCGTTGCTTGGCTGTGATTTGAACGCTGAGTGTCACAAATGACATGTAGGCATGCGACCACGGGTAAACATGCAATGGCAAAGCCAATAGAGTAAATGTTCAAGTCTCCTTCAGCTTCTTTGAAGGTTCATCCCGCACCACTGTTGTAAGTGCGACCCCCTTGTATAAATGAGAAAACTCCGGGGCATGTGTGTTTTCCAAAAAAACTTGATTTGTTGATTACTTGCTGGCCTCGACCACAAATGTAGTTATAGTTTTTGGTTGATTTTTTCCTCTTTATGTGCAGGTTGTAACAGGTTGTTTGGGTATGACTCCCTGCTACCAAGGCTCTGCACCTGCGCATAGTGAGCACTGGTGTAAGCCACATCGGCAGGTTGCCCCAAGGCCAGTAGCAAGGGTTCGCAAAGCACTGCACTGGTAAAGGCGAACACGAAGCCTTAGTCAAGACAGGTCTCAAGCTGTTAACCAGCAATCGCCATCAGCTTCAGCCAGGGGCTCTTCAGCCTTTTTGAGACCTGACCAAATTCCCTCAATCAACGAGTTTGGTTTGCATCTTGCTCACCTGACTCTCCATACATACCCCCATCTTCCTCAATCCTCCTTGGCTCCAGCCGTGAAAACCTCGCCTCCGTCTCCGATATTCTTCTTCGCTAAACAAGATAAGCAGCAAATGCACAAGAGCACCAGCGCCCGGCGCACATAAACCGGATTCAGTTCTTCACTCTGGTTGGCGCCATAGGCCTCGCCATGACAAGGGCTCTTCTGTTTGAGGTGAACCAGTCTAGCATGGGATGTTGGCTGCCTAACTTCCAAAAAGCCTTAGGTGCCTAGCTTTTACACTTGGCTGCCTTGGCTGCGTATATCATCCATCAACAATATTCCAAAAGAGCTGGCCTGACACTGTGGACATGATCATACTGTCCAATTTCAGTCAGCCATATACCAGGTGCATCCCATATGTATTTAAAAACAAACAGCCTTGTTCAAGTCTCAACGCGTTCTCCATGTGACTCCAGTGTTGAAGTAAACACACTCTTGCCAAACTATGCAGACTGCCCGTTGCGGGAGTGCCGAAGTTGGCCAATTGCTGACACAAGACACTGAGATGTAGAATGATGTAGAAAACCTATGCCAAACATACCTGTCCAGGAGTAGGATATCCGCTAATTAGCCGCTAATTATAGATACCTGAGGTGGCACAGATCTCCTTCGCTGTTTCATCCACCAGGCCTGGCTGCAAAAGGTCGCTAAGCCGATCGTCGCCTCGGCCGTGTGCTGAGGCTGTCAACAAAAAACGCCCGATGCGTTCTCGTGTGGGGAAGGTAAACCCACGGTCCGCAGTACTTCCTTTCACACACTTGTCCAAGCTGTGGAGGTGGCAACCGCTCATATTTTAAGCTTGGTACATTGGAGCTGCGTTCGAGAAAACGCATGAATCATGAATCATCACGAGTCCAAGTTTCTCAGGTCAGTAGACTGAGACCCTCCAACCATCCCTCCAACCATACACCCAAACATCGGAAGCTAGCGAAAGGAGCCAACATCAGGTGGAGCACATGGGGTGCACACACTGGCCGACCGGTCCGTGGCGTAAGGCTGAGTCGTCCGAGGTGCGCTCACGCCGAGCGAAAGGCCTGTGATGTTGGAATACATCTTTCCAATGCCTGAGCTGATGCAGAAGTATTGGAAGCTATGACCTCATATGACCTCTAGAGTCGTAGACTTTTTGGGAGGCACGAGAAGATTCCACGAGGTCTGAGACCAGTCCGGGGTCCTTGTCCGCTCCAGTCTCGCTCCAAGCTAGAAGATACCATGCACACAACCCAACAACACAACCAAAGCTCTGATATAGGTAGGAACCCAAGCTTTCTTTGCTTACGCAAAACTACTCAAACAACCCACAAAAACTTGCCATGTCTCCAGATCGGCTTCTATATCTTGCACATCTGCGACATCTCTGATCCATCCTGACCTTGACTGCGCCCGTCTTCAGTTTTCTCAGAATTCCCCGGCCTGCGCCATCAAAATGGGACCGATTCTGGTAATCATAGTGCCCCACGAAGGTCAAGGTCCATCGATCTGCGCCAACACCTGGGTCCGATCCGTCGGACGCCCGGCGGAGAGATCGTCGAGATCGTGCGTCATCGCGGGTGGTCCCGAGGGCAACATCTTCAGCCTGGCCCAAGAGGAGCTGCTTTCAGTTTTGGACATGTTTGGACAGTATCTCTTACCCAAAGATCACGAAGATATCAATCACCACCCAATCGCCTTGCTGAAACAAATAGAGTCATCTCCATCCTCGCCCCATCCCCCTCAAAGAACCCCTCTCTCTCTCTCTGACCATCTGAGGTCCTGTCTCAAAGCTTGAGTGGCCATCACCGGGAGGCTCAGTCTCAACAACTCTTTCAAGGACTTGGCCTGGCGCCACGACCCGGGGTAAAAAGGTAAAACCACTGTTCCCATAGAAGTGGATTAATAGAAGTGGAATCACTGAATCACTATTCGGATCAAGGCGATTCCCCAGTTGAGGTGGATTCACCCACGTATAGAACATCTGAGTTATATATATATACCCCATCCGCCAAACCCGTTCCGTGTTGATCAACCATCCGCCATTTGGCGATCAGGCCAAAGAAAGGGACCGTTGGGCCACTAGCACTCATATTGATAATTCAAAATGCTGATGTCAGCTCCTGGTCTTGTGAATGGTTTGAGGGTGAAATGCCATCAGGTGGTCAGAGTCAGGTGCTGGATGATGCCTTTACTTTCTGAAAAAGAGTAAAAGAGCTAAGCCAATGGCGCCTTTCTACTAATCTCTACTTCATCATTTAGTAGAGCTAAGCCGGTAGCGCTTTTCTACTTATTTGTATACTTAATCTTTAGTTTAGGATAGTTTAGGGAAACCATGCCCCAAGGATTCAAGTAGAAGGGTCGCTACTCACTGGCGAGACCCTTTTGTGGACCAACCTCTGAGCATCCCATTGGGTTGAGGTGCCACACGTGGAGCAGGAATGAGCAGGATATCTTGGGTCTATCCCATTACCAGTCACAGTACTGAAGGCCTTTCTCTAAAAGAGTGATAATTTATGATAATTTATTGTTTTACCGACTGTTACAGCCAATAGGACAAAACCCAAAGGATATCATTCTAGGGGGTGTCCACCAAAATGTCCACAGCGACGTCCAACACCGTCTCCAACCCAGCGTCGAACCTCGCCTCAAACGAGACACAATGTCTACTATACTGCTATACACGTTCGATCACCCTTCCATCGGGGTTCTCAAACCAGGTGATGCGCACCACCGGAGCGTTGAACCGAGAGCTCCACCAATTTGAGGGGTCCAATGCTCCACCGAAGGCTCCCAATCCGCCCCCGGACGGAACGATTCGCGTGTTTTGGCGCGCGCCATCTGGGCCCTCAGGGGCGATTCCAATTCCGACATGGCGCTGTGGTGCAGTGCAAACCCGGCCGAAGTTGGCAGTGTTCGGTATCTTTTCGGACATGTAGAGATCCCTATATATAAGGAAGGTAGGAATAGATTTGCAAGACTTCTTCAAGGGAATTCACTCTATATGTCCGCGGTTCAATGCAGCCGATCGTTTAGACATTGCCAATGTTTGAAATCCAAAAGCAGAATTGATCATGTCGACTTGCAGTATGTGGCATCACATGGTAAAGCCATTGTAAATTCATGCTTCCAGACTTCCAGCAGAGCAGTTTTCATCCATGTTCAACATCTATGTGCTCTCTTGGTCAATTGCCTTGGTAGGATGGTCAAGTGCCCTGCTTGTTTGTCAGCATGATGCCCTTCAGTTCTAACCTTCGAGCAGCCACATGTCTCCAGCATGGACCACAAAACTGCTTTGCACAAAAAAAGCGCACACACACAAATCGATTGGATTGGATTCAATTGATACAGTTCATATACAGTATGTCGTTTCGACGATTGCACCATCTGGATTGACAGTCATGGCTCATCCCATTGTCAAATTACTGTAACCAAAGAAACGACGTTGAACATGCCTCACAAGACTAGGAGATTGCACTTTATCCTGAGTTCCTGGCTCACTGTGCACCTGCGAGGCTTACCCGATGAGCAGGGTAAACTAATCTTTCCTTGTAAAAGCGAGATACCAGGCTACATCACTTATAATAACTTATAGTTGAGGAGAACTTGGCCTGCATCAAGTGTTGCAAGTATATATATATATATATCATCTAGTATCTCATCTCTACCGACTCAATGACGCTCATGCCCCCTTTAATCAGCTAAGAACAATAGTAAAAGCATGTAAAAGTATACACAACATGTTCATTTTTGTTTAAAAAAAACACTTTGCACTGCAAGCTCCATGATTGCGCAAACTGCTGACTGTTTTGGGGGTCCCTGAGACAATGTGACATGACCACATATCTGCAAAAGTGGCACCTTCTCCAAGTGCTTGAAGCTCTTGCAAAAGCTGGTCACGCCTCCGTTTTGGGACACCGAGCTCGTGCTCATCGGCTCGCTGGCCAGGGGAACCGAAGGCTGGAAAGGAAGCGACCCTGACAGCCATATCTGACACTGCAATGGACTGTCATGACATAGCTGGCCACAAAGAAAAGTGCTCAACATATGTTGCTCATACAAAAATCGCTTGAATTTAAGTGGCACTGCCATTACAAGTGTCATAAGATGCCGCAAGGCAAAAGCATGTGGGGGCCCTAACGCATCAACATCCTCGTAGAAGAGAAACAACAACCTCTCTGCACTGGCTAAAAACAATCAATCCCGAGACATGAACCAGACTTGGACCTCCAATAAAGGGTTCTTCGATTTTACTTCTGCCTTGCGGTGGTGGAGGGGAAGCCTCTTCCGCCGGTCCCAAAACGGCTTCAGCTTCTCAGTAGAGTGGGACCCGAACAACCTATTCGCCGTTTCTCCTTCAAATCGGTGGGGAGAGGTCTGTAAACCGCATGATCATTCTTTTGACTCTAGGCTTTTGAGAGAACCAAACATCAAGAAAACGACACCATATAGTTAATTATATGTCTATAATATAAATATAAACGATCCAAACAAACATAACTAACATGATATAAGTTTAATGAGTTTTGCAAGTTCTTGACACTTGGGGACACAGAACACCCTGCTCCGACTTCTCCGGCGCTTTTGGAGTCGCTTTTGGTCCCTGACTGGGTACGATAGTGATCCCTTTCTGCTCGGAGCGGCTCCAGATCCTGGGATTTTCTTGCCCACGACCGGCGTGGAAAACATGGGAAAAGTGGATCTGAAGATGCCAAGACGAGGGGCTTCCCAACTGAAGCGAGGCCCATGGCATTCAAAGTAAAACATGAGAGCTAAAGAAGGCTCACATTCATGGGATGACAGCAAATGTTCCGGGATGGCTGAAGCCAGGCACCTGCATTTCACTAGTCACTAGACTTGATTGAATGACCTGGCAGATCTGATAGTCAAAATCACGAAGGTAACTCTATGAAGCTGGGAAGTTATGAATGACCGCAAGCTGCCTGTGCCCCACACTTCCCAATGATTGTTTTATATAGCAGCCTTTGAGAACCTCCCCTCTATTTCTAACCAATACAGGGACTTGCTTGACATCAAATGCTCTCGAACAATAGCTCTGTAGCCTGTCTTTTTGCCTGACAAAATCCGTAGACCACTACCAATTGGCCGCTGTCAAAGACGGAGGGCGAACTGTTTTGTCATGAGGTTTGCTTCACCATCCCGCGCGTCCATACAGCAGCCAGGAAAAGAACAGAACAGCACGTTGACCGGATTAGAAATTCGGACTCGAAATCTCTTGTTTTGAGGGAGGTGTTCCATGCAACTCCCAAGGTTTCCATGTATTCAGCCGCTCCTCCTGCTGCTCTTCGTGGTGGTCCTGCCAAGTAGGTAAGCCAAAGACTGGTATAATTTAATCTAGTAGCATGTGACACGGATGTGTATAGACCAAAAATGCAGTTGGGCAGGTTGGAGCCCACTTAGAAGCAGGACCGTCACAAAAACAATGTGTGTGTGTGTGTCAACAAAAAAGGCTTCTTTCTCAGGAACACATACAAAAACAACACAATCTGCGTTCTTGCTCTGTAATAAACTTGAAACAATACAAACTCATGAGCGGTGTCAAAAACCATCCAGAACTTGTATTAAGATTATAAAAACCATTCGCCAAATCCCTTCGCAACGCTTTCGCGGCTGCATGTTTTGCTTTCGCCGACCTACTTCACTCAACAACCTCTTTTCCTTTAACCCTTTCGCCGAGTTTCTGCTACTTACATCTAAGACACATATCAGCAAAGGGGAACATTCCTAATCTGCAACCACTGCTTTCGCCACATCTTCGCGAACCTTTCGCCAACCTTTCGCCTGGTTATCAGAAATCTTTGGATGACATGCTTTGCACTGAACACCTCTCCGCCAACCCTTTCGCAACAAAATCCTTTCATCAAAAATTCAGAGCCTTTCTCCAAACCTTTCGCCAAGCTTTCCCCAACTGCAGTTTTCCTTTCGCAAAGATTCATAATCTTAAGTCCTACCTAAATTCTTTTATATGGGTTTATGACGTTGCTTACATGCAAACAATTAGGTAGGCAAACTACCAACATCAAGTATATAACCTGCTGGGCAGACTCGGATTCTCCAATAATTTTGACAAGCCCAAATTGGTGAGGAAAAGGATCGATCTTAGCTTTGTGATGCGTTGTGTGGATGTTGCTCCGGACCAGGCTGGTGCGGACTCAAGTATGCTTCATGAACATCTGACATCCGGTATGTTTATCCAGCGGATAGGGTAATCTCGGATGGGTCGGATGGGTGGTTTTTGGATGCATCTTCAAGCGTGAGAAGGTCTGTCCTTGTGCCAATGGAGTAGCCATTCAGCACCTGATTAGCGGTGTTCCCATGGCGTTCGCTGGTGGCGTTTGCTGATGTATCAGCGATGCAAAGGGCTCGGGGATGCAAGGAAGTCTCTTAAGTCTGACATGGTCTCCTTCGAACGATGACACATTTTGATGGTTTCAACTCACTTGTAAAAAACATGAGTCAGTGGGTTATATAATTAATCAGTCAAGGTTTTTCACATACAAACCTCTGAAACCAACATTCTGTGCAAGTTACTTTATTCTGTGCAAGCCACCTCGTTGCCTCGTTTGTCCTCGCTATAATTTGTGCAGAACATTACACAGAAGTGGTTTGCTGTGCTGCACCGCATTCGGGTGAGACTTGGTCACACACGTGGACCAAGCCACTCGACCGAAGCCTTGGACCGGGTGCCCCAGCTGAAGCTCTCCACGTCATCCGGTCGGCTCCGCAACAGCGCCTGAACGGAGAGACACAATGGAGAGAGAGTCAGACTACGTCGAGACGGAGACATTTCTTCCTGTCGTTCTTTTTGGAAGGTAAGACAGTAGTGGGCCATGTTGTTTGTTTCCCATCAAAGTGTTGGTTGCGGGCAGTGGTGGTTGGGGAATCATTAAGGGACTGTAAACTTGATGTGAATTAATATCGATTCTATGTATTTGTTATGTTATGTACGTTATGCTATTTTCATCATGTACCATCTGCCATCTGCGAGGCTCCTAGTGCTTCCATGAGTTAAATGGAATATGCTGAACAGTGACCACGGACCGGACTGCCTCAGTCCCGGCCTCGACTAACGCTTCCAGCATGGAGCGCATGTTACTTTCCAGGTACCTCAGCTCTGGCTGCCAGCAGCTGCGACTGGGTCAAGTCATTGAAGTCAAGCCAATTCTAGGTCTGAAGATGTCTGAAGGTACGAGTAGAACTGCCCCCCCGCAACGGCACGAGTGTTCGGCACATGTGCAACGAAACCAGTTTCAACATGTTTCAACCATACAGTCTTAAGACACGTACGGCGTACGGGCAAAGCATACGCCATACGTGAGTGTTTGAATCAAGTTTGAAGCTCCATTTTGTGTCTGGAACGGAGGACAAATATCCTCTGAAACAAAGGTTCAAAGACACACCTCAGCTGATACAAGGCCCAAACACACACACACATACGACATCACAAAACCGTCATTCTGAAATTCTGAGTGTATGCGAGGTTAGGTTGTCCACACTGACCACCGAAGTCCAAAATCCCAAAATCATTCAAAATACCCAATGGCGCACACATGGGAATCTCAAAGAAACTCATGGTGGAGGACCAGGAACTGTTCAAAGGTGGGATTCATCCCATTCCTTGGATTCTTTGCCAAGCTTCTCCTGGTAAACTGCAGCTTGCACCGCTGCAGGCATCCTGCCTGGCGGGAAAAATGCCGTCGACCGCCTTCGTTGCTACGAGGCACGGAGGATCTTGGGCGACTGAGAGTTGTACAGTGGGTTCAGAGTAGATGGCACAATCCCCAAGAGGTGGTCTATATGAACCCCCATCTAAAGGACATGTAGGGGTTTGCGCCATCTACTCTGAAACCACTGTACAGCAAATAAATAGTGTCTCGTTGATGACATGTTCGGGCGGCTTCAGGCCGGTCTTTTGGGGTGCCATGACCGGTTGGAAGCTATTTGGAGAAGTAACGGACTGCCGGGATGCTGATAAACCCAGAAAAAAAGCACCAAGTACTGCCTTTCAGCAACTGTATCCAATTCTACTGACCCAGTCAGTACAATTTTCCTACTTGTTCCTAGTGCTTATTGGTAGGCTTGGAAGAATAGTAACCCGGTCCCACCTGTGTGCATTGAATTAAAACCCCTTCTCACACCAGTGATCTTCTGAATGACATTCAGCTGTGCACCCCCACTCCAGATTCGATCCCCCGAGCTGCCTTCGTCCCACCGCGATGGAGACAAAAAGACCGCAGAGAAGCGGACACCGGGCAACGACGCGAAAACTGCTGGCTTGGGATTGAGGATAGAGACCATATGATTTCCTAGTGCTGCGACTGAAGTGTATTTCCCAGCATCTTCATCACGGGCTAGGTGAGAACCAGTCGCTGGCCGTTGCATCCAACAAGAAGCATGATTCTGATTTCTGCATGACTCGATTGCTTCAACTGATTCTTTTCCTGAAGTTGCTGTCGATGTTTTTGCCGGTCTGCTTAAAACATCTGTGGGCGGGTGCCCTGCCAACCAAGCCTCAGGTGCTACGTTTCACGCTTTCGCGACGAGGAAAGCAGCAACCAGTCATCTCCATTCATCTTGATTGCCAATTTATTACTGTTCACTCTTACAATCCTGCGACTGGGGCAGTGCCAAGTGATTCGCAGTGTCATGAAGACATGACGAGGACAAAGGTTCAAAGTTCAAAGTCATCAACCGGAAATTGAAAGGTGTAAGGATGTAACTACCCTGGTCAACAGGCTGCTTAGCTTATACTTCATGACATCATCTTTCATTCACAACTTGGCAGAAGATGCTACTCGGCGTCCAAAACATGTCTAGCAGCGATCAGTATATTATAGAATATCGCTACCTTTCACAAAAGGCTCAAAGAAACTGAGAAGGTCATGCTGGTTTCAACATCTTCGTCAGCTTCGCAGCTTCGACCTCTTTCTGGCACCGTGCTGTTCCAACTCACGGCCGCGGTATCACGGCCCAATCTGTGGCCCAATCGAGGTTTGGCTTGTGCAAACACACCCAGGTTGAGTGATCGTTTCGCTTGTCTTCCCTTTCGGTCCGATGCACTGCCAGAAGCCACCCTTGATGTCCTTTTGAACCTGACACCAGCTCCAAGTGGACAGTTCCGTCTTGCGATCCAGGCTTTTCTCTCCAAACTGCGGCCTTGTTCTTATCCTTGTGCACCATCATGCGACACGAACTTTGGTTGCGCGCTGCATCAGACTGGACGGCCAGGTACCAGCCAGCAGGCTGCTTCCAAGCATCTGGTGTTTTCACCTTTAAAATGAAACAACTTGCAGTCATCTCCATTTCCCACTCCTGCTTTGGAGCAGAGCGGGCAGAGCCATCAGGGCGCTGCCACTGCAAAGCATGGACCAAAGCCCTGCTGGATTTCTGACTAAGACAATCCCTGTCTTCGCATCGTACAGCATACAACTGCCAGCCCGCTTCCTGGCCGTGTTGTTTGCAGGCTGTTTGGAGCTGCACCGTCTTCGTGGTGAAGGTGGAGGAAAGAAGTTGTTTCATGAAAGAGCCATTGGCTGTCAAATATTCTTTCTTCCAACCAGCCACAGGGCTGTCGGGTTTCAACGCAGAATGGCTTTCACCCTCCTTGTCACACACGTTCCACATGACATGGCCAATCTGATGCAAGTTCAGGAAGTGTAGCCAGTCTCGGCTCCAGGCTTCCCGAACTGGCTTCGTCCCATCGAACTTTCCAGTGCCCCATTCGGTGATGAAAACCGCTCCCATCGTTTCGAGAGCATGTGAGACCCGAGCTTTCATCGTTTGGAGATGATGAAAGGAATTCATGTACGCATGCATGCTGAAGCCAAGTCTATCGTCCTTGGGGTCAAGTTGGGAAATTGCTTCAACTGGAGCATCTGAAGACCAACTCGTCGTGGGGATCAGCACCAGGTTTTGGGAGTTGGCCCGGATCTGTTTCAAGACAGCCTTACTATATGTCACAATATTTGTCCATTCCGAGGGCCCGGGCGGCTCATTCCAGATTTCAAAAATCACATGAGGGTACTCACCATATTCTTGGGCAACAGCATCGAAGAACTCCAATGCTTTCTCCTGCACATGGTCATCTAGTTTGTGGAAGTGAAAATCTACTACGATATAAATGCCACAAACAATAGCAGCCAGCACCACATCTCTGACAGCTTGCAGGGCTCCGGCTGAGTCTGAGATGTAGCCACCCTCAGGAACAACGCCAATGGGCATTCGAATCACATTGACTTGCCAATCTTCCACAAGCCACTTGATGGTCTCGAAGCAGAAGAAGCGTCTCTTCCATTGATGCCAGAACAAAGACATCCCACGCAGCTGCACTGGAGAGTCTTCAAATTCTCCACAAATGCGATTGGAAGCAACTCGCAAGCGGCCGTACTGAGGCATTTCTGGAACCGCACTTGGGCCATACTGCAGGAGCATCCGGTAAATGTGCGTCTTGAATATTCCCAAGCTGCTGGCAACGGACAAGATTTTGTCGGGGTCATACTTGAACGAGGTGAGTTCCCACCAGTTTTCTTCGACCTTACTCCCTGCCATGGCGTTGCCAGGTTGTCGCATGTAAATATATTCCTCCTTGTCGGCGTCGCAAGGGATCACTTTCAATTGATTGTTCTTCTGCAGTGCTTTCAACACGGGAGTGTCTTCACCAACATTTTTGGATTCGTATCGATACTCTTCCTGGACTAGAACATCTTTTCGGCAGCACAAGGTCATTTCCCAACCCTCTTCACGGGGATGGAGCCGGTAGCAGCGAGGCAGTCGCTTGTTTTCCAGTGCCTTCGCATCAGTTTCATTGACGACAGCTGTCTTGTAGGTGCAAGCAACGGCAGTGTCGGAGGCCTCCTTGATTGCTTGAACTTGGTTCTTTACGCGGTCTTTGTGGTACAGGTCATCATCATCCCACACAACTACGTAGTCTCCGCTGCATGCATTGACACCTGTATTCCGCAGTTGACCCAGCGTCACGTTACTGTCTTCTCCTCTTTTGACAAATAGTGGTTTGACACTGAAATTCGGATGCCCAGGGCAATCGCTCAACTTCTTAAGGTACTCCTTCGTACTTATGTGCCAGGAATCATCCTCTTGGTCTGCCTGAATGTTGTGGACAATCACATGCTCAATCTCTTGCAGTTCGTCCTCTAGAAAGGATTGTTTCCGGGCTTGCTCTATGGTCAATTTCATGAAATCCCGGTTTCGGTTGGTCACCGTCAGAAGCGACACGCGCGTCCGTTCTGTCGACATGGCGCCGAGAATGCTTCGGAGAACTGAAGTTTCAGCAAAGCCCTCAGCGCGACTGAGAGTTGTACAGCAATTGTATGGTCCCTTGATGAAACCGACATGTTCGGGTCTGCAGGTTCTGGTTCGGCTTTGAGCGACCCAAGCCGTTATCGGTAGGGACGACCCACAGGTCGGGAACTTCAGCATATCTGATCCATTCCTAGTGTGAATGAGCTGACAGGAAGAATACCCAAACCGGCGTGTCCCGCAAGTTGGAGAAACCTTTCTTTTCACACCATTCTGGACATTCAGCTATTCCTTCCCCACAGGCCTTTGTCCTCCCACTGCCGCGGAGACAAAAACCAAAGAAAGACTGCTAGTTTGGGATCCAGGATATATAAATCTGATTTCATAGTAACTGAGTAACTCAGAATATGTAATGATGCCGATAAAAATGTTCCTGACGGTTGCCGTGCCACCTGAATCTGTTTGTTTGCTTGTGCACTTAGCTGCGGAAGCGCAGTTTGTCGGATGTCTGAATTCTCTCATGTCACTCATGTTTATTATTTTGCCAATGTACCTGATTGAGACGTGTGATGTTGCATGAATTTATCTCACGTCACATCGTCAGATCTGCCCCAACTATGCTGGGACACTTCGCTGTGTCTTCAGCATGACTCAAGCATACTCACACATTCACACATGGCAGAACTTCCACACCAAAATGGCAGGGAACAAGCGACAGGTGTTGATTCTGTTCCTTTTGGCTTCTCCGCTTCTCCATGAAGTCGCGATAGAGACAGTGGACCACCTCGGCCGAGTGCGGCACTGCGTCATGACCCCACTGAGTTCACATAAGACTTGCTGGCTCCCAGCTTGTCATCCAGATGTCGTGGACATGAAGACCTGCTTTAGAAGGATCTCAGCGGATAATCCCACATAGGGACGCGGAGCTGAAAATCAGAGTTGCTACAAATCTGTGAAGAAAAAGGGACGTCTTCCAAATGAACATATCTGACACATGTTGATTTGCAAAGGCAAAGAAGTTCCAGAGTCAAAGCTGCACCAAGCCTGTGCTGCCCTCACCTCCAACGGTTGCCTGGGCCTGGGCAGGCAGTTGGGTCATCGAGTTCCTACAAAAGTAATAGTGGATGATCTTGGTATGGGCCAACAAGGGCGGGTACCGCCTCTCACATGGTTTTAGAACTCTCTGTGCATTCCTACAAGGCTCAGTTTCTTTGACTCACGCACATCAACGTACAATTATTACATCTTTGGACAGCAGGCTGCTGGCGTGCTATACCCCTGAGCTTGCAGAAACCAAATCAAGGCAGCACCTCGCGCCCGCGCGTGGCTTGGATCAACCGATGCCTCCGGTAGAGGAAGCCACCGGTCCCTAAACCCACCAGCAGGATGCACGCGAGGATCCAGGTCCAAGGGACCAAACTACTGGACTTCTGCTTGGGATCCGGTTGATCCGGTTGATCTGGTTGATCAGGTTCAACCGGTTGATCTGGTTGATCAGGCTGATCAGGCTGCTCCGGTTGGTCAGATGTGGAAGTCGTGTCTCTGTCTGGTATGGTCGGATCGTCCACCGGCAGCAGAAGATTTTGTAAACCGTCCCAATTGGAGGGTCCAGGTCCCGGGAGCCCAAAGTTGAACAAGACCTTGAGGTTTTCAGTGCCCTTGGGCAGCTGCGAAGCGTCCACCATGACCTTCACCAGCTCCTCATGTTTTTTCGGGTTCCCTGTGATCTTTTGGAAGACGCTCGAGGTCGATGATCTTCACCAACTTGCCCCATTCTCCCCGGCCCTTGGGGATGATGGCTTGAATAACGGATTCATGAAGGTCATAATAACCCACATCCTTCAGGCAACCTGTGACCTCAGAGGGCAAGGTATCTTTGACCTTGACAGGAGGAAATACCTGATCAGTCGGTTTTGTTGGTTGGCTGGTGAACAGAACCTGATGCACATTCTGGCTGGAATTCACGAGCTTCAACTGCCAGTTGAAGATCTCCTTCACTGCCTGTGCGCAAGCGCCGGCCTCCACCTGAATCAAGGTTGGAACACTTGCTGCAAAAACACACACCATTCTAGGGGTCGTGTTGGGATCACAAGATCCTGTGTTGATTCCCATACTATACCTCTATCATTGGAAACAAAAACACAAATAACAGGCTTTGAGGCTTACCCTCTGAGGCACCTTGAACTGTCCATCTTCCTTATCCTGGCGATACCTCAAGGATCCGAGCGGAACATCTTTGATGGTCCCACTCTCGCCGTTCTTCGAATTCTTTGCCATGACGTCAACTGTTGCTGTTTTGGCCGTCGTCCACCCGTCAGTGTCCGAATAATATTTGCTATTGCCAAGGGGGAAGAGGACACAAGTGAGGTTCGCAACTTGCCCGGGCTTGATCTGCAAGCTGCCAATGCTCGCGGCACTGTTTGGTTGAAAGTGCTGAGTGTAGGTCAGCTTCCCACAGAAGGGCCCAGGTTCAATCGTGAGAAGATCAAACTTTGTTGCGTCCATGTCCTGGCAATTCACCAAGGCATGAAACGCATTGCTTGGCACTTCACTGGACTCAGCACGGTCTTTGCAAGTCAAATCGATGCCCATCGAGACGATCATGCAGCCAGTACTCTTGCCATTCACCTCCAGGTTTTGTGAGCTTCCTCTGTGGGTGCGAGAAAAACCCACCTTCTCCCAATCTTTCACGATGTCGCTGGAACTCAGCACCACAACGCAAAAAATGCAAATGATTTTCATGACCAAAGCCAAAATAGATCAATTGCACTGATGAGGGGTTTTGGGCCAAAAAGGCTACGGTCCAAGGACGAGTCTCCCACCAGCAAGCTGAATGTATGAGCCTGGCATCCCAGCAAGCCAGTTCTCTCAGCAAATGAGCCGAGGGCCACGCCGCAGCACCAGCTCAGCCGGACGAGCTCCTGAGCACCCATTTCAAAGGTTCTGGTGGAAGATGTGTTCCCTTAAAGCCATGAACCTTTGATATAACTTTGATCTCTCGAAGTGCTCAGCATTGCAGAAGATTCATGGAAGCTTGTCGCGTCCATTTTTCATATTTTTCATCCAAAGAATGCATTTAAATCTTCATGCGCCATTGGTACCATACACTGTTAGACAATCATCCAATGGGAATGTCACATTTGACATACTAACGATGAGATTAATCGGACAATCTGGCTAAATCCGGGCCAACCAATGTTTGCACACCTACCACACGTCAATCAAATACCAGCCCTCGTCTGCTTCGTTCCGGACCTGCGTTTGTCCAACAGCTGTGGGCCCAGGAGCACCGGGCAACGATGGTAATGAAATTGTAATTCATCAGTAGCAATTTCCCAGTAGCTCAGAAATTTCCATAAGGCCGATAAACATTGTTGCTGAAGGTTCTCGTGTCGAAGTAGCGTCTTTGCCATCTTCACTTAATCTGATTGTTGTTTGTGCTCTGGGCTGCGGAAGCGTAGCTTGTCACAAGATGGGAGAATTGTATACGATTTTGTTATTCAGTTTCCCTGGCTGTATTCTGGAGACGTAGAAAGTCATGAGATTCTCTCTTGCCACATCTTCTCCAATTCAGCATGACGCAAACACATTTAGGGTTAACTCGAACATCAAAATGCCAGGGATGACAAACTTTGATTATTTTACACTTGCCCATTGGGGGGGGTGCCCTATTTTGTATTCATATTCCAAACCAAATCGAAGCAGGATCTAGACCGACCACGCTGAACCTATTTGTTGCTTTTCTGCCGAGAACCGAGTTGTCAAATGAGTTTGATACTGTTGGCCACCACCATAACTGAGCTGCTGCCACACCAAAGCTCAGCATGCAAAAGGGATCAGACCAGGGTTTCAAAGAAAGAAGGTCCAATCTTCCCTCCGAAAAGAGGATCTACAGAAATCATTCATTTCACTGCAATGGATGAGTATGAAACCAATCCCCCTGTTTCTTGCTGGGAACCCCTACTCGAAGAAGTTGATTGAATGCATGGAGTCACGTATGCATTGAATGGAAGAGTGTTGCTTCATGCCAAGAACCAACACACATTTAAAAGAAAGGCACTGTCATGTGGGTGTGGATCAAAACATGGATCGCCAATGGCTGATGAGATCCGCTCTCATCCCCAATGGTCTGGCACTGAATAGATTGCGCGGGCTCATTTCACTGCTGAAGATCAATCACTGCCCAGCAGCCTCTTTGGCATCTCGGCCAAAGATGAATTCCTGTCTATACTTCGTCTAGATACAGATTTCCCCGCAACCCAAGAAGTCAAAGGCTCTCTCAAAGTCATCAGAACAGCGTTGTCAACGGCTGTCTCTCAGTGTCTTTGAAGTAACTGAAGCAAACCTCACAAACATACAACACTCAGGAGTTCCATGGTGCCGTGGTTCTTTCGCCGAAGTAAGTGGATCATGGGCGCTAAGTAAGTGGATCATGGGTGCTGATGGGCCAGGCTGATGGGAATATTCCACTCTTTTGGCAGACTATTCGCTATACATGTGTGTTCCGACTGTACAAGCAAACGCTTATGGCACTTTCGCCACATGCTCGAACTTATGCTCAAAGGTCGGCAGACAGTGTCAATTCCAGTTTGTTGGTGATTTCCTCTCGATAGTCGTAACTTCCCAATTGACCGAGTAGAATTAAACCAGTGTCAAAAAAAACAAATCTCAATACTCAACTCTCAATTGATTTTGTAAAAACCCAAACAGTATCATGCATATAATGCAAATCTACTTCAGACTTGACACAGCTGCAAAAAGCTTGCAAACAAAACTACTCGCACATTGCAGCATAATTTTGCACATCTACGCAGCTGCCAGGACCTGGACAAGCTATAGGTGGATGGCGACTGTCCGCTGCATGTGGAATCAAACTTCTTACAACGTTTTTGCATTGAATGTCAGTGATGTTCAAAAGGTACAACCTGGTGGAACAACACATACAACCAGGACCGCCTACTTTCCAATTAAGGGGTATCTTGAAGACCCGAGTTTGGTTTAAGGCTACTGCTCACGAGTCTTCAATATTTTCTGTATACTGCTTCCAAGAGTTGACTCGGCCAGGCCTCATCTGCGCAGCTGCTCCTTCCCAAACTTCAGCCATTCTGACACCTCAGCCGCCGACTCAGAAGGAAACCATAGAAACCATCAGCTGAGCTCGTGGTGGAATGTTTTTGTTCCGAGTGGAACCGATCAATGCCATCTCAAGGCTACAGTAAGTCCCCTCCCTGCCAAAACTGGGGTCTGGGGAGTTGTGTTCATTGAAGGAAACAACGCCCCTGATCGCTTTGTTTCGTCCTGAACCGCCGATCCGTGGCAGCTGCTGATTTCGCAGCAGGGTGTGGGTTATCCATTGTCATTGGGCTAAGAGGAAGAAGCTCAATGTGAGAGTTGTAGGGCGCACAAAAAGGAGAAGGCGATTGACAGCAAAAGAGCTGTCAATGTCAATCTGAAAGTTCCATTCGCAGACCGTCACTGGATGGCCTGCCAGAGCTGCCAAAGGATTTTCTATGGACATAAACATAATATATATAATATATGATAATACCAGGACCATCCATCCTGTCTGGGTGTCCGGACGACCCTACATGAACACTGGGATCTCCAGCCAGGACATGCAGACAGGATGGTCCAGGTATGTTGTTCCTGGTCCAATCTGGGTGACGCGTCTGTCACGCTCCAGAGCGACCCCACAGGGCGGCCCTCAGCATCCGGATAGTCAAGGTCAGCCTCAGCAAATCACCAAGCTCTGAACAAAAGCGCCACGAATGGCCAGCTCTGAGGTTGGAGGCCATCGCTCTTAGGTTGCAATCAATCCATCCCGCCGAGAATCATTATCATTTGTGGGGGCCCAACGTATCATATCCACATAAATTTAAGATGAAGAAAGCCAACTTTGCGGAAACAAACATATCCTTTTCGACCTGCTTGTACTAGTTAGTGTACAATCCCTCCTAGGATCCATACAACCTTGGTCTGATGCCATAGATGTGATCAACGGTTGTCAGTGTTCATATGCAGGCACCTATCACCTATCTAAGCACCATCATTCCAGGCACCTATCACCTGTCTTCACATGCCCGGTCTCGACTCAATGCGGGATTTCACCACTTGGCCACAGGTGGGTGACGAGTCGAGGACGAGGACGACGCGCGGCGAGATCTCAAAACGCCGCCAAAAGACGTTCAGGTAGGTGAACTTGTCAGTGCGATCGTCCAAAATGCGTCCGCACATCGTATCATACTTCACCTCCTTCTTCCTCAAAACGAAGGGACGGATCGTTTGTCACACACACACCAAACTCAAGACTCCGGCATAGATGGAAGACAAATCTAACTTTGATATCGAATCTTTCTCAGGCTTCTCCGTACTCCAATGTTTTGTCAGCTTACAACAAAGAAAACATGCTTGTAGAGGAAAGTTCCAAAGGCTTGATTCATGATTCCTAACGAACAAGAAACCGTGTAAAACTGTACAACTCTGTCCTTTGCTTGCACCTCACCCTACCCAATTATATAAGGGCCCCCTTCCCCCAAGATCCATGGTTTTTAATCATGCAGCATGTTGCTCAACTAAACAAACCAAGATCGTTTAAATCTTCATACTAGGGAAGACCGTCGGGGTGCGACATATCATATCTGCTAAGTCTAATTTAGCAGCAAAGTGAGCATTCCAGGCTCACTTGGCACGGATTTGCGACGTTGACTACACAAACACCTTCCATGGATATCTGCTTGTGCTTGGTTGACTACCATCTTGCCTTAAGCAAGATTCAACACATTGACAACCACGGCAAATCCCTATCTGAGCCCAGCACTGTTTCTGATCGACCTCTTTTCTCTGCTTCACCTCAGTCTCTCCAAAGGCTGATTGCAGCAATACGCAGAGACACGTAGCGATGTGTCGCCGCATGGCATTCTTCTCAACACATGCAGTCTCAAAATGTCCAGAGAAAGAACAGTCTTAGAAATGATGCAGGTCCATTCATGATGATTCACATGCATGTCCAAATGAACAGTTTTGGAAATGGACTCATGAAAAGTTTCATGTCATTCACTCATGCAGTCTTCATCCAAAATCGTGAATGACTTCCAAAATGCCATCATGAATGACTTCCAAAAGGCCAGTGCTCAACAAATCCCGCGAGGCGGTATCAGAGCAAAGGAGTTGGGGTGATATGGGGGAACGGTTCGTGTCCAACCTAAGATTGTCGTTTCCAGATGATCAAGTGATTCTTCTAAGTCATACATCTATTGTCGGCGTCCCTTTTCTTATAGTTCTTGGGCCACGGCAGCCTTTTCCCACAAACGCCGTGCCTCCTGGCAAACTAAGGCACGTTGGGATCTGGCAAGTTGATTCCAGTTAGTTGTGGACATATGTATACTGTATATATATATATGGCAAATCCACACTGCGTTGAAAATCATAATACCGTACATTACAAGTATATAGATCTGCTACTACTATTTGGAGCGATTTGGAGGGAGAATTGGCTGGGAATTACTAAAGAAAGCATCCGTTCCACTCTCAACTGGGAAGTCAAGACGTCAACAATCTCAGCACTACCTTGATAACCAGGAGGCACTTGCAAGAAAAATCAGAAAAGCAGTCTCCTGCGTCTCTGGCAACCTGCAATTAGTTCAAACATGAGGGTTCCTCTACCAAGTCGGTGCATCATGTTGGTGTGTTTTTCCGGTATAGTCCTTAGCAAAGATGTACCAAACAGGAGTCTTTCTATTTTGAGTATAAACATAACAATCCATATTAAGGCGCAACAATCGACTGCAGGCTTTAGAGGGAATTGTTCAGGGGTATCCCTCTTAGGGTACATGCTCTTACTGAGTGTAAACAAACATATCTGTCCAACAGGTTTCACAATGCTTCCCTTTGCCTACATCACTGCCAAATAAAAAAATAACACATTAAACAATTCAAGACACATGTTCAAGGACCCAACGGGGCGAAACTATATCTACTATTGAAGTCAAATCTGGGAATTCGATTTGCCCTGCCCTCCACAACTTGGGGAACCAGCATGAGCACGTCCCGTTTGCTGTCCCATGAACGACCACTGGCCTGGATTGAGGGGTCAATATCGAGTACACGTCGCAAGTCTCTGCAAGCCTACAAAGGCTCAAACGAAATTCTCAAGAGAACACTACGCTATGCACCCGAGGTCGAACCGGCCACAGGAAAAGAAGGCCTGGCTGAGCTGGTAGCTGCTTTCATTGTCTTGACAATAATCTTAAACTTCAAATACAAGCATAGAACCTATCCCAAAAACATAATCGATCAGCATGAACATTTGCCAACGACTAGGTGGTTGGATTTTGTGGTCTCTGGCAGACCAAGCAATATCACAGAAATGCCAGCGGACAGCTTGACCTGCGAGCGCCTCCCAAACCTGCCCAGTAGGTACCACAAAGTCAGAAACCCCGCCGCTGGTTGGGGTGTCTCCCATTATCTAATATGAATCATGAATAGGAAATATAAATATATATAATAGATATATAGATATATTATAAGATGTAATATGTGTAGGCAATCATTAGTTATATATGTAATATTATATCCTCTATTCTCAACACCTGATTGCACGAGACAGACTGGATTACCTTGGGTGCTCCTGGCCTCCGCAAACTCTCGCTGTTGCAGTTCCGCTTGCGCCCGCCGGTACAGTGCCTGCAGCAACGCCCTTTCTTCCGGGGTCTCAGTCACTAGAGATGACTCCCAGGCTCGCATGATTCATACTCGTGCACAGGACGGGTGTGTGTGTGTGTGTGTTCTTGTTAACAATGCAAAAGCTGGGTTTATCTATTTGCATAGAAGATGCTAGTAACATGAAATTGGCAATTTCAATGATTGGCAAGTGCCTCTTTGGTTCTCTCATTCTCAAACATCATACTCGAGGGCATAATACCAAGTACTATTTAAGTATGTACAAACACATCAGCTATAAACTACAAACAAAATAGCACCATGTGGTGGAGAAATGTGTGACAAACACAACTGTGCTTGTCAATTCTCGATGGTATGATCCTTGGGGCCTTGGTGCTCTCGGGCACTTGCTTCAAGACCAAATCGCAGGCTTCTTTGGCCTCGCTTGGAGAAATCAAGATGGCGCAAGCTTGGGTGTGTGTTGATGTATATGTACACATAATCAATGGTTTGCATAATAGATGTATAGAAACATGTCCAATTATACATTAAGTGTACGGTACAAGCAGCACCTCCTGGATGATTTACCAAGCATTGCTTTCAACTGCCCTCAACGCGGGAAACCAGACCTCGATCTGGGGCAATGCACACTTTACAGCAATGTGATGTGGTTCCCTCACAGAAGAATACAGTATGTGTTCTATATAGGGCCTCCTTTGTGCAGTTGTATCTACTTCAAGAAGGCCTGATGCCAGATTTATTCAAGTGCCAAGCCGTTTTGCCCAGCACTTTGACACAGGAGCTTCCTTCGTAATCTCCTTCAAATTGGTCATTCCACCCCAGCTGATGTATGTACCTTCACTTGACCAAACACCTGTGACTACCACACACAAAACTGCCCGGCTATGTTCCACACCATTGATGAGTCCTGGCATGAAAGTTTGATTTGAAGTTGAGGGAACCCTTGAGTCCTGCCCCCTTGCCCTTCAGAGATCTGTCAAGGTCCGTGTTTCTCTTCAGAAACATCCCATCTGACCACAATCGTGACACGACTCCTCTCTCAAGATCTCTGGGGATGGGCCACCTGTCTCATCTTGGATCATGTAGGACACCGCTGCCCCGGACCGGGACCTAGACGTGGATTCGTCGGGGTTCATGCTGTCATCTCCTGGAACCCTAGACGTGGATCAGTCAGATAAAGCACTCAATACCCAAACGCTGGATTGGTCGGAATCTCAACAACTAGGAAATGGGTGCGAATCGCTTGCCACGCTCGCCCTGGTTTGGTCCGTCGACGTGGATTCTTCCTCATTGCTCCGGGACTTGGATTCGCGAAAAACAGAATGTTGAGCCGCACGAAGAAAGGCTCTTTTCCTCGCCATGAACGGAAGGGGCTCAAGGCGCCTGTGAACAGCGCGTCCACGTTGGGCCAAATGGTGGCCGGAGAGAAAGGTGTAAAGGGACAGGGGACATGAGCTTCAAGTACATGGAATGATCTTTCACATCCTTCGGGGGGGTCATTTCGTGTCCTCTGTCTCCTTTACAAGACTGTACTTTGCGCTCTTCATGATGCGCCTCATCAAGGTGCTATTGCCGCATCTCTTGGTGAGTGGATCGGCTAGCATCTGAGGTCCAGGGACCCAAAACGTTTTGACTTTCAAAAGTCGTGCTGAAATGCAGATCACAGCGACATCGATCTGCGCCCTGCGGCATTTGCCAGCGTTTCCTGACCGTCTGCTGAGCAAATCATACAAAGCTTTGGCATCAGTCACGTGAGCTCCAGTGCCGTCGTCCTTGATCCGGATCGAGGCAATCTCAAAGTCCTCGTTGTGCTCGGGGAGCCGCACCACCATCGCTGACTCGGTGTCTCCGAGCCGCAAGCCATCCAGCACACAGCTGCTGGGGTCAAGCAGTTCGTGCCAAAGAGCACGAATCCACTCCACTTCAGCCAGCGCGTCATCCATCGCCAAGGCCTCTGACCCAAGCGTCGCCTTCACGACGCGCTTCAACTTGTGGCTTCGCCAGGAGTTCAAGCTGAAATCAGCGACCTGGCCCTTCATGATGCTCTCGTGAGCGAGCGCCAACACAAAGCCACCCTGCGACTTGTTCTCCACGTTCGCCATGGAGGCATCTGCAACAGTCATCCAGATGCTCTCTTCTGCAGGGATCGGCATGATCCTGATGATGGCGTCCATCGTTTGTTTCAGCTCTGCAACCGTCTTATTGGCCATCAGGATGTGTTCCACCGTTGGTCCCGTTGAAGGCCAGGACATGGACATAGCGCATGCAGCGCCGACATCTGGCCGGCCCTCCTTTCCGACCCACAAAAGTGAGCCGCCAACTCCCCGGAGCCATGAAATCTCCTTCTCGTCCAGGAGCTCCTGCTTCTGCTTCATGCGCTCCTTGGTGAGGGTCACAGGACGGAGTTTCTCCTGGATGTACCTTTTCATGCTCACCTGAATCTCGAAGGACGGGAGCTGGTGCAGAGTCCTGCCGATGTAGTCGGCTGAGCTGTCGAAGACATCCTTCCATTTGCCGAACTTGAGCTGCGTGCGAAGCTGGTTCATGAGCTCTTGATGACGAGCATTGCCACCCTGGCAGAAATCATCAACATCTAACAACACAATGCCAGCCACAAACAGCTTCTTGCCAGCCATTTCCTCCTCCGTGGGCTTGAGGTAGTAAAGACATGGATCGAAAACACTCTCCTCATAGCCCAAAGTCAACAGCTTTCGTCTGACGGTGCGTCGCCAGACTGCTGGAGCATTCACCAGGCCGTAGACTGCAGATAGAGTGGTCCTTGTTCACGTTCAACTGGATCACTCTGACCAAAAGCTGAGCTGACATCCATGATGAAGAGGTGGAACTGCAGGGATGACAGAATCTGAAGTGCCAGCATCACGGTGGTGCTTGAAGGTGTCGGTGCAAATCGCCCCAACTGGAGGCTGTTGGGGTCTCTATGCCCCAGAAGGATCCAGCGTGCTTTGGCTTTCCACTGCTCGCCAACCTCGCCGGTCTTCTTTGTAATGATGAACCGGCTGGGCATGATTCGGTGGCTGTATTTGTCATGCACCCACCTGATCTGTTCTTGGTCAGTGATCATCTCGATGGCGTTGGAGCCAATTAGGTTGTCGATCTCCTTGGTCTTGGCTTCGGCGAAGAGCTTCTTTTCAGCATCATTCAACTTCTTTTCATTCAGCTCTTTGCCACTCTGTTTGGTGAGGTAGGACAGCGAGCTCTCTTCTTGGAGGTAGTGGTTGTAGTAGGTGTCATTCTTCATCACCTTGTGAAAGACCTGGAGGTCACGTTGGTTGGCAACCACTGGAAACATAGCTTTGCTGCCCCACTCTGTGAGATCGTCTGCACGCCATTGACCAAAGATGCGAGAGCGCTGAGGTGCCCGCTGATCAGTGGCTGCTCCTTCCAAGCTGCGCTTCATGCCCGTGTCCACCAGACGCGCATCTTCTTCTGGTGCCTCAGGTGGATCAACAACTTCATTTGGGCCATAGAGAGGTTCCTTGTAGTCCTCACCTGGATCTGGGTGTTCTGGAATGGCCTTGTACACCAGGACAGTGAGGATGCTGATCACCCCTTCAGGCAGCTTGTCATGTGCTCGGTGAATGGGCATCTCTGGAGTGATGGCGATGTCTTGAATCTTCCGGTTCGTGTCAATGTCATAGGTGACTCTTCGAACCACATCATTCCAGAGTGGGCCCTTGCTGTTTGAGCCACGGTAGCGCTTGGCACTAAAGTCATGGCGCTTCCACATCTTAAGAACTTCTGGATGGCCACTCGAAGGCTCAGGACCATTTTGCTGTGCCTTTCGGTTTTCCAAGGAGGCCTTCCAGAGTTCATCTGCGTCATTTCCTTCTTCTTCTTCTGCAGCTGCCGACTGTGGTTGGTCTGCTGCTGCCGGTGTGACTGCTGATGCTTGCTTGCTTGCTGATGCCGTTGGTTGTGGTTCTTGAGGTTTTGCCTTGCTTGAGTCAATCACTTCATCGATGACAACACGTGCAGGCGCTGCCTTCGCAGGTGATCGTGTGCGGTCCCTGCGTTGTGTAGCAACTGGTGTTGCTGGTTGCTTGCTCTGCTGTGCTGGTGTACCAGGAGCAGGTGTTCCTGGTGTGCCGGGTGCAGGTGTCGAAGGATTGGGCGTTCTCAATCCTTCGGGGGGTCCTCGAGGTGTTCCTGGGACCTTGCGATACACGGTGTGTGGATCAAGTGCCTGTTGCCGTGCAGATTGGCGTGTTGCCTGCCGTGCTGCTTCTGCTGCTGCCGGAGTCGGTGGAGCCTGCCTCGGGGCTTGTTCGATGATATCCAGATCATCTGGTGGGTCGCCCTCCTTGGTGACGTCCGTGTAGCCAAGCTTCTCGGGATGAAACCTTAGTCTTTCCTTGGCCTTCAGGAGGTCGGCCTCAATGACTTCTAGCCCTTGCTTTTCGAGGCATCCCATCTCAAACACCTGGCTCTTGTTGCATTTCCAGAGCTCTCCACGGCGGGTCACCCATACAGTATCGCCGCGCTGCAACACAACGAAGCACGGACCAACCTTTGCAACATTGCCACGTCGACCTTGTGGCCAAACGGAGACGGGGTCACCTTCCTTGAAGTGGTGGTCTTCTCGGGCTCTCCTGGGTCTGGCTCTGATGGCTCTTTGAACTCGTTCTTTGGCATCCACATCCATCAAGGCTTGACGAGCTGCCTTGCGGATCTCCTCAGAGCGGGACCAGGCGTCATCGGTGGTCATGCTGTACTCAAACTGTCGGGCGTCACTGAGGAGGTCGAGGCCAAGGCTAGGTTGCTTGCCAAAGACTCTCTGAGCTGGTGAGTAGCCAGATCTGTTCGTCATAGTTTGAAGTGCCCAAGAGACCTCATGAACCAAATCTTGAACTTCTTCAATCGTGGCAGGTTGCTGGAGCTCACGGGTGCGGTAGTACACCTCTTTGAACAGGCCACCTCTTCTCTCAGTCACTCCATTCTGATATGGAGCATCCCTGTCAATCAGCAATGGCTGGATGCCATGTGACTCGAGCATGGAGATGAAGTGCCCTTGGAACTCCAAGCCTTGATCCATCAGCACGAAGGACGGTGCACCGAAGGTTCGAAGCCATACGGAGAGAAACTTGCTCCACACCAACTCTGAGCCTCTCCGAGTAGGATGCACTATGCTGAAAGTGGAATACAAAGTTCCAAGGCATGTGACGTTCAAGATTGGATGCTCGGTGGTGTGACTGAGGCCATGCACAAACAACAAATCAATTCCCAGCGCCACATTGAAGTCATAGGTGCGGGGCATTGATGCAGGAAGTCTCGTGGGCTGTCGTTTCTCTTTGAGGCATCCTTCGCGCGTGAACTCCTTGAGCACATACTGCACCACATCATTTCTGCTGCCGGCTGCCTTGAGAAGCCTCACAAACTCTTTAACTCCAGGGTGTCCCAAATTGACGTGGGCTCGGAGGATCATCTGCTTCTCGGCGGCCGTCAGGCCAGAAGACTCAGCAAAGCTCCAGGTCAGCTCTGGGTGAGTGTAGAGGATGACCACAAAGGGATAGGAAACCTCAAATGGAGAAGTCTTCCCAGAGCTGCCCTGCTCGAATTGAATCCACTTGCCATCCAGCACTCCTTTCACCCAAGTCCACCGGAGACATCGGTGATCAGGTCCTTGTAATGGAACTTGATGTTGTAGGGGCTTACGGAGCACCAGAATGGCATCGTCATTGAAAGATCGCCACTGCTGCCATTCTCGTGGGCGGAGTTCATCGACCCACTGGTTCAAGTCACCTGTGTCAGGGAGTCGTTTGGGTCGTCCTTTCTGTGTGTTCACCCAGCTCTGAACCAAACCATCAATGATTGCTCGCACCAAGGCTGGAGGGTATTCTTGAGCACGATGTGGTAGTCCACCAATCAAGGACTCATGAGGTTGCTGGCAGTTGCATAGTCGCTGGAGGTTGATGGCAATCTCATCATTGGTCGTGGCAAAGAGTGTTGCTTTGCGATTCAAGCCACCTTCTCCAACTTTGAGTCCAAATCTGCTCAAAGATGGCTCTTCACGAGGATCACCTGTTCGTGCTGCAAGTAGTTTTGAACCTTGGGCAACAGCCATGAAGTGGCCGTGTCTGGGTGTTCATGGAGTCCATCTCCTCCACGTGACAGCTGCTCCTCCTGCATGTCCATCGAAAAGTTGAGGTGTCGCTTTGCCTCAGGTAGCTCCTCCATCAACCGTTCTGGATGTGGTCGAATGTTCTGGAGCGGTGAGAACTTCGTGCAAGGAGGAGTCGTGGTCAAAAGTCGCGGTCTCCGCCGCCTCAGCTCCTGTCGAACCCATTCTTGTTGGTCCTTCTTGTTCATGTCATACCCAGTGACGAGGTCGATGGACAAGCTTGCTTTCAGACCTCTCTTTTGGGCTTCTTCCACAAGTCGTGGAGGGCTGTAGAGCTCGACGACGGAGTCATTCTCTTCAGAGAGGCCACCATAGATCTCGGCAATGTCGTCTGGTTCATCAAGTTGCTTTTCCCAAAGGGTCCAATAGGCTTCCTGGCCTCCAAGGAAGTCATCCAGACTTCTCATAATCTCGCCCTTTGTCGACTTTGCCAAGGTGGTCTCATTCTCATAGAGCTCGGAGTCGGTCAGGTACTCCAAGAATTCAGGCATGAACTCATAGAGGATCAAACATGGAGTTTCCATTCCAAGGTTGTAGTCTTCACCAGGCACCTGGGACACATGCACTGCGTTCCAGTGATCATCGCACTTGGTCAAAATGACCTTTCGGCTAAGGAAGGCCCTGGTGATGACAGGCGAAACTCCGCGGACACATTCACCACGAAACGTGGTTACATAGGTTGCCGCTTGATCCAAGTCCAAAGTGGACATCACCTTCTGGAAGCGACTGTCATCGTGCAACGAGGTGACATCCAACCAGCTAGTCGTTGTGCAGGAGGTTGATGTTGAATCGTCCCATTCTGGCATAGGCTACTGGCATCTCGAAGAGGAATGCTGCCAGGCCACACTGCTCCTCCATGCACTGGATCTCCACGTCCTCCGGGTTGGTTGAGTCTTTGATCACCAACATCTCCTTGCTGTTGCATCGAGGACAGATCATCGTGCCATATGCCGGTTGGACGTGGTCGTTCAGGTCGCCCCAATGGTGCTCGCATCTCATGTTGTCGCACTTCCAAAGGAGGTTCATCGAGGGGACATGGCGACAGAGCGTGACCATGCCCGTGTGGCACACGTCGCAAGACTGGGAATGTGCTTGTCGTTGAATCTCCACCATCGCCACACCCTGGTCGCCGATCATCGCTGCAGTCTGGCCCATCTTCAGCAGGTCGTCCGCCACCACATCGCACCATGAGTTCTGGTCCTCCCTGATCTCGTCCAGATCCTGCTTGATCTCCTGTTTGACCATCGGTGGTCGTGCCTTGGGCTTGTAGGCCATGGCTCTGGATGAGCTCTTTGGAGTGGGCTGGAGGCATCGCTCGAACCTTTCTTGCTCTTGGTGGACTTCTTCCTGACGTCGTAGAAGACGTCCGGGATGTAGACCAGGTTCTGGTTCCAGTTGTGCAGTTCGGTGATCGGGGTCAATGGCATGATCTGCTTCTGCTGGCACTGATTGCACTCCTGCCATGAGAGGACTCGGTTGGCTGCATGCTTCACTTCTGCTTCCGGGTGAGTGCAACCCGGTGAAGGTTCCAAGGCAGGGACCAGGAATCTGCCCTGTCCTTTCACCATTGCCAGTGGTCGGACTCTCTCCTCCCGTCGTGCCATTGCCAGGGATCCAGTCAAAGCCGATGGTGTCGTGACGTGAGCTTCGGCTGGAACTCGCTGTTCCTCCTGGGCCAATTGGAAGGCTCGTTGCTCCGTTGTAGCCAGCGGACTTCTCGAAGTTGGGGTGTTCGCACAACTTCCTGGAGCACTTGCCAAGCTTGAAGGGAGGCCGATAGTAGAAAGCGCAGCAACAAGCGCCGCCAGCGGCACCATAGCTGCTGGATAGTGCGACAGGGCATCCAGCATAGCCCAGTCGGGAATGGGCTCGACCGACCAAGCTTGGCTGGAACTTGCTGCAAAATTCGAAGGCACATTGAAACCATTCTTGCCAAAATCAATGATGGAAACCGAGACGTGGCCTGATGACAATCTTCTCATGTTTTGACTTGTTGCTAACTTTGTGTACCAAATAACAGCATGCTCCATGTCAATGACGGCTCCGACGTTCGAGAGGAAGTAGGCAGGAATGAGGAAAGGTATTGTTCCGGGGACCACCTGAACACGAAGTACACCTGACTTGCCCCCGAGACCGATTGGCACATAGGCAATGGATGTGCTTTCCTCCTTCCCGCAAACACCACGAACACTACCTCCGGCTTCATGAGACCATTGAACGCGCAAACCAAATCTTTCTTGTAGGAGGGTGTCATGCTGCTCCAAGGTTTCACGACCGACCAATCCATGTTGGGCAGCTGTATCAACCAAAGCGGTGCCCTGATCTTCATGAACCGCTAGAAAAACAAAGCTCAAGCCAGTGAACTCAGCTGCAATGTATTCGCTCTTGGTTTCAAGCTCAGTGGTGGTCGTGAGAAAGGCCCCTGCCAGTTTAGCAGGTGGCTGAATGAAAAAGCCGGTACTCATGCCGGCGCTCATGGCGCCCGTGGAACTTGAACTTCTCGAAGTCGGTGAAGTGGTCTTAGCCCGGTGTGGGCATTCTTTGCTCCAATGGCCAACCTGCTTGCAAGTGTGGCAGCGGGTTTTGGCCTTCAAGTCATTCAGGCTCATGCGGGATCCGGTTCTTGTCCATGGTCGGTCGTATCCACGACCGTTGCGGCTAGCTTGCAAAAGGCGTCTATGCTCGAGGTAGCCGCCGCCCTTGCCAGAGCCAAAACTCGGTGCACCCTGGCCATAGGTCCGTGTGGGACTCTTGCTCTTCCCCTTCTTTCCTTTGCCCTTGAAGCCTTTTCCTTTGCTCTGCATGCGGTTCTGTGTCTCGTAGTAATTCTCCTCGATCTGGTTGGAAACCGCTTCCAGAGCATCAGCCTCATCCATGATGACGGGCAATTCATCTTGGAAGACCATTTGCGCTTCTTCGTTCTCATTCATGCAAATCAGGTCCTCGAAGGGGTCCATCAGCTCAGACTCGAAGACGTCATAGTCCCAGTCCTCATCTTCAATCTCTCCATCTTCATTGTCACCCCAGTAGGTGGCACTTCGCCATCGCCGATGAGGTGCTCCATGGTCTTGGGAGAGTTCGTCAAGGCGGTCACCAAAGACCTTCTGGATAGCCATCTCGATCTCCCGAAAGTCGATTGATCCATTGGTCACGACCTTCAACCTCTGGCGTTGATCTTGGCTGAATGACCCTTGGCGAAGGATCAGATGGCCAAGAAGATGTCTTCCAGCTGGCGTCGCCAAGAGGTCGAGGCCTTGTTTTCTCAACTCTGCAAATGCCGCCTTCTTGTTCGTCAGGAAGGTGGTCAGGGACATTCCTTTGTCTCGGCGGCCTCGAAAGATGGCTTCGTCAAAAGCCTGCTCCAAACGTTGATCCTTGAGGTACTCATGGGCGTCCTCGATGATCTGAACGATCGTCTTGTGCCCGGTGTCCGAGCAAATCTCTTCCACCGTCAGGTGGGCAACCAAGGAGCTCAGGCGTGAGCCCAAAGGGATGGCATCGATGATGCGCTTGCCAATCAAATTCAAAGGCAACCTCGCCTCTGCCTCCACCAGCCACAGCTGTAAATTTCTCTGGTACTCGCGGAACTGCTTCTCTGGCATCTCGCCGCCCCAACTCGGAGCAGGGTCAAGGCGGTAGTCCACATGCTTCTTGGGTTCCCGGCCTTCATTGCCGGACTTCGGAGTGGCAGGATGCGAAGGCATTCGAGGCGGTGTAGTAGCCAGCCTGGGCGGACCAGTGAGAGCTCTGCTCCATGGATCTTCTGGCTCATCATGGAGTCCCGGGTCAGCGGGTTGAGATTCTCCCAAAGGTCGTTGGGGACTATGCGGAGGCATGGGTGTAGCCGTCGGCGGAGTGGGGGATGTACCGGATGGGTTCATCGATGAAGTGGCTCCAGTCCCACACCAAGTCCTAGCTGGCGGTGGCATTCCACCAAAGGCCAATGGCCGAAAACAAGGAACAAACTTCCCAGCGCAACCTGGTAATCGAAGGGCTCCAAGAAATAGTAACTTCCCCAAAATCCCTGGGTAGAACCACCGGGAGAACGCGGTCCAAACAAAGCGTCGAGCAGCCGGGGGGCGTCCCCCCCGAGACCAACTCAAACACGTCCTCGCGGGAGCCCCAGTCGTCACCGGGGCTCCGCTACCACTGTTGAGCCGCACGAAGAAAGGCTCTTTTCCTCGCCATGAACGGAAGGGGCTCAAGGCGCCTGTGAACAGCGCGTCCACGTTGGGCCAAATGGTGGCCGGAGAGAAAGGTGTAAAGGGACAGGGGACATGAGCTTCAAGTACATGGAATGATCTTTCACACAGAAAAAACCAAACCCGAAAACAGAACAAGTAGTACTACCGCAGGCCCCTGTTCTGAAACCAAACCACGCGACGTCGAGACCGTCGGTCCTGGAGCTTGATACTACAGGCCGCGATGTTGAGGCGACAGTCAATGCGCAGCTGTCGACACCTGAGGACGACCGAAAGTCGGACCAGGCGACAAGGAAACGGGGAGTGGGGCCGACACGTCTCAAGTACAGTAATGCTTTTGGCTGCCTCTAGTGCCTCTAGTGTCATACCTATCTGTTTGAGTCTTTGACTACCATACCAACATGCTGACTGTGGTTTCTGCACGTCTCAAGACCAACTGCTCCAAGCCGAATCGGCCTGCCCCCCCTTCCACCCGCCCGCTTGGCCGCAGGCTCTTGCCACAGGTCCTCCTTCCCCAGAAAGCGGTCCTTGACTTTGGGACGATCCAGGTGGTGAAAAAGATCACAAATCTCAAAGTACCTGGCACAAAGGCTGGCAAACATCATCCAATGCACTGCAGGGAAAAAACAACTAGCCTACAATGTAAAAATGTAAAAACCAAAAATTAATAAACGGCCAGCACTACAGCCAGCCTACATCCTGTTAGGATCGTATTTGCAAGAAATTTCTGCAAACATCAGCTAGCAACAAAAATTGATGTGCGAGTTGCTGCAAACTACAAACATTTATCAAAGTCACAGGACATGCCTCCCCATATTGGGGACCTAAACGGATTCCGCTTTTTGTTGCTTCCAGTAGCACCAGGCAGATCAGGCGCCACATCGATCAAATACTACAGAAGTAACAGGTAAAATATGGTAACATGTTGCCTCCTAGTCACCACACTGCATTCACTGAAACGTTCACTGAACATTCACTGAAACAGCTGTCAATGTGTCAAACGGCTGTCAATGTGGCTTCCGGCCAAAGAGCGGCTGTCCAAAGCCGCTTCCGGCCAAACGCCCTGTATGTTCTCCTTACGCACATATATATATAATATATATATATTGTATCATATCCATCAGGGTCAACGCTGGCTTGGTGGAGGGTCTCTCAAGGGAAACTCGGAAACTTCCACTATACATCACTATACTACTTATCTATCCTATATACTCATCTCCTGATGCTCTAGAATCAACACCCACGGCGTTCTTCTGCCACCCCAGCGCGCCCCCCCTAACCTCGACTCCTCCGCCCGCCTTTGCCGCGAGAGCCGATAGCGACCTTCCTTGAAGAGCCGATTCGCCTCCGCCTTGCAAGCCCCGGTTGCTCCAGTAGCTCCGGTGCTGTTGGAGCGACCAGATTGTGACCGGGTGTAGAGTGGGGACTTCCAGGCCGGTTCGGTGTGGAAAGGGGTCAGATGCATCTGTTATCTTGGTGCATATGTTTGCTCGTGTCCCACGATGTTTGAAAACGGGTTTAACCCCAGGTTCTTAAAACTGTTGTTGGCCACCTTGAGCTGCATACCGACAAACCCAAGAGTTAGCATGATGTCGCCAGGCATGTCTTCCCAACCCTGTATATAGTACCCACCTTCGTTACTTCCGGACTCATGGCATGAACTTCAAGGAGTGGCAATCGTGTCTGGCCTTGCGTCTCAAAGCAAAGGTCAACCGATCCTCCTCATCAAAGGACAAGGCCTCATGAATAGGACTCCATAACAGAGTCAATGCGGGTCAACGCAGGTTTGGGTGCTTCGGGATCGATTCCAACCTGCGATTCCATTGCAACGTTGCATCGCAACACCCCTTAAAGTGTCTGCAAACCGCCTATGACAAAACATGACATCGACAAAAAGATACAAAAAGTCACAGGAGGATACAGGAGGAACATCAATGTGCCTGGCTGCAGGGTCTCTTGAAAGGTGCATAGTGCAGGCAGATGTGAAACACATCATCATCGATGCACAAAACCGGTGCAGCCTGTGCTGGCTACATCGCGGCATGCAGGAGTTACCGGCTACAGTCCTCTGTGATTCCACAACCAGGCCTACTCTTTGCAGGTGCACCTGTCATTACCCATACACTCCATGCCTACATTGAGCACCACCCCAATGTAGCCATATATGGCAGTCCCATGGAGTCTATGGGTTATGGACTCATCCTGACGGGACAGAAATGGCTCCAAGGCACATCAGGTCCAGGATTGAAGTCCACCAGACTGACTCTCAGCAGATAGGCCGAGCTCCTCAGTGCTTTTTTTCGGTTGGCGTGTGATGGACCCACACGTCATGTGGCGGCTAAGCTTGCATATATTCCTACGATCTGGACCAAAGTTGTGGTTATACATGTGAGTTGCCTCATGTTACAACTGTTGTTGAACAAGGACAACCTCCTTGAAATAGTTTTCTCACAAAAAAACGCATGCCCAATAGACCTCTAACTGATGCATAGACATTTTGTCCACAAGTTTCTTTTGAGACGGCGATCGCCTATGAAGCTACAAGTTCCTATCACCTACACCGGGCCCTGAGCAGCAAACTTTGGTATTGCTTTCTCGCCCAAAGGCTTGCCCACCAAGAAGGACGGATCGCTGCCTTTGGTGTCGCCGTCAGGACGGGGTGAAAACATGTTGTCGTTTGTAAAGGAGATGGATCTCGAACGCCTGAAAGTATCAGCATCAAGCAGTATGTAGGTATATACAGTAAACAGTATTTCAACGGTCCAATTTTGCAAGCATGCAAAGTGTCGATGGTTCATATGGCTTGCCTAAAATATGTTGAAGCATTCAAACTTCAAACCGTTTGGCATAACAAGTCATGCCAGGACTCTCTCTTCTATTTCTTTGAACGCTGCATATCACTCGTTGATTCACCTATCTGCCGGCATCCGAGCCAAGTCGACTCGTGGTGTTTTGCAGGTCGACTCGAAGGTGTAACCACGAAGATCTTCGTCTTCAGGACTCATCTACACAAATTATGTCAAACATGGCACCCAAACCCTGACCGATACCTGTAGAAACTGACCGATACCTGTAGAAAGTGGGGATCCTGGCAAAAAAAAACTGTCATAAGCCTGTCTGTTCAAGGGTTTGCACCTCGTCAAGCTGACCTAGCTCAGCTCTCAAAGCAACATCACCTGCAAAACCTGTGGCTGCACATGAAAAAAGAATCCCGCAAAAGCTCCTTGCTTCGACTTTTGGTGCGTAGAAGAAGACATGCAGTATTCTGACTTACCACCCACTGTAAGCACCTCCCCAAGAAATCCATAATCCAAAACCCAGCCCACATTTGACACACTTTTCCTTTTTGTGCCATCTTGGACCACTCCAGGCTGGGCCAAACCCCCAACCCCCTGCCCAACCGCCCAACCCCGTCTGGGCGGGTTCCCCCACAAGTGACCCAAGCAGTTTCATGCGGACGCATCTCCAGCCTGAGCTTCGATGAGACCATGGACAATCCAGGCAAAGTGAAGAAGTTGTGTCGGTGCGTATTTGCATGTATATATGGTTAGATTCCAATTCTTGTTGCCGGGTTCCATGTTGTTTTCCTGCTGAGTTCTGACAGCTTCCTCTACCAAGTGGTGGGGACCCAAGCTGGACAGCATGAATGCAAGCCATCCAACCGATGCACAGATGCACAGTTATGTACGTGGTACAAATGAACAACGAAGCAAGGCCGGGAACGATTCACTCCCTGAAGTTCGCACCGCAGCACCCACAAATCGGTGCCATGGTGTCATGCAAATCGGTGACCCGTTACCGGGTGTTCTGTTGAACATATTACATGACTTCCTGTCAACTTCAGTTCCACAAAGCCTTGCGCGGCCGTCCCAGTCTTTCCCAGTCTTCTGGTTAAGTCATCATATCAATCACGAGTCTGTCAATGTGAAACCCCAAATCCGCCGGGAAAGAGTCTGCGCGTTGGCGGCACGACGTGGCAAGAACGGGGATCCGAACACGGCGCACTCGAGCGCGTCACAGACCTGGCAAGTTTTCGTGAATGGACCATGATCATCTAGGTGAGTAGGTCTATCAATTGGATAATGGGAGAATCAAACAAGCAATGTGGAAAGTGTCATTATTGAACAAAAGTGCAATGAATCTGTAACCCAAGAGTTCCCAAGTTCCGGAGGCTTTGCAGCACCACAAAGCGCCCCTTGTTCAGGTGACAAAAGAGTCTACGTGTCCACGTTGGACGGGACACCCCCTGAAATTGAAAGGCAAAATGGTGCGAACAAAACTATATATTCCAACAGGACCAACCTGCCCCGGTGCACTTGGGAGTTGTGGCCCGATCATCATTTCCGGGGACAGGCCGTCGGGACTGCCGTCGATCCCGCCTCACCATCACCCACGGTGATACACAATTCCAACCTGAGCATCAAAGGACTTGAGCCGGGGCCTCCAAGTGAAGAAAACAAAGGGACAGGGACCCGTCAGCCGCCCTAACCAAACCTTAGGTGCTGCTGGGTCTTAGAAGCTGCAAGCCTCATGCCCAGGACCACTGGAGCACACAAAATTGAGATCAAGTGCACTGCCTTTTCTTCCATAAGAGCCGCAGTCAGTGTTTTCACAAAGGTCACCTTTGTGTGTTTACACAGTCTTCACATGCAAGGGATAATATGTCTCCAATGAATTCTCAACCAATGGGTGCTCAGTGCTCAGCTTCTCTTCAGACCTGACATATTTCCATCCCCGTTGAAATAAAGGGGGGAGGGGTTGGGGCCATTTTGTAAGGGCATCAGGGTTGGGGATATATATTCATCAAACTACGCCATTCTGTAGAGGACAATTCAACGGGGATATGGTTTCTCCCTTTTTTTTGCCACAACTCCCATCTTCGATCATCTTCGCAGTCCCGCGGGTTGACACGAACCGTTTCAGCATCCCGGCGGAGATGCTCCAGCGTCAGGGAAGAGACATCGGCCTGACATCGGTGGTACAAGTTGGAAGTGACAAGGAAGGGGTGATGGCACGGACGGAAAACCCCTCCGAAACGACACAAAGACAGCCAGCTTCTGAATTCGCGTTCTTTTTTTTTCTTTTCGAGAATCCCCTTACACAAACGTGAGGCGTCAGAAACCGAGGATCAAACCAAGTAGAATTAGAAGTCGTAAATGCTCTATTCGTTGTACTCGTGCCGTTCCAGTGAGCCAAATGATCTACACCATCTCTGCTGCCACTAACAAAGTACATTGAAACAAATAAATACACCCACCACAATGTCAGGTAAGTGGACAGGTCTGAGCCTAAATCGTTCTTTTTGCTCACCAGAATATAAACAATACGACTGATGCCCTTCATGTCGTACCAAGCGCTGGGGCCCCACACCCTCATGTGTCTGGACCTTCTCAATGCGAAGCACAGCCATCCCTGACCCAAAGGAAATGAGTGAACGAGGAGATGGGTGGGCCACATTGGAAGCGAAGAAATTTAACAGTTATCAAGCTTGTGTATGAACATGTTCTTTGATTAAGGGTAGTCCAAGACGACATCCAAAAGGAGCTGCCTTTAGACTATATAAATTTGAGCGTGGCTCATTTCATGTTGGTGCAAGTCATGAATAGAGGTCGCCAAGCAGGTCAGTTGGATTTGGGTCACAGGCTTGGAAAGAATAAACACAGGTAGATAGGCTTAGGGAGATTCTATGAGAACATCAATGACCACAACTCATCCGCAAGGGCAGCAGTAAGCAACGTAACCGTCCTCAACGGTCCTACCTATGGATCCTTCCTTTCGGGTCCTTTAGCCCCCGAATGCAAAACACTTCAGGCCGAAGGGTCCCAGGTGATGAAGAGTCCCAGGTGTTCGTCAGTTTGGCTCAAGAAGGAAGCTGCACCAGTCTCATCTTCACTGCTTGAGGCATCTTCAGGGGGGGTAAGTTGAGGTTCTTTGTCTCTCTCATCCCCTCTTCCAGAAGCTGTCTTTGCGGGTGGGACCCTCCTCAGACTGACCAAGAAAAAAGGCACTCAAGGATCTCCAAGCCACAAGCTGCCCAACAGCTCTGTGCCTTCATCGGAAGGATTATTGCACCAGGAGCCCACCCCGTCTTTGATCACCTGGAAAGCGGGTCGAGCTGGGAAGGGCACGCCTGTAGCGGAAGGCTTTCCGAGACTCTCTTGGCCAACTGAACATAATTGCTCTTTAACAGAGGGCTGCCATGGGACCAAATTGTTATTTTTGATACGCATCACTGTTCTCACACATGCTTTTGGATGATTTTGCATCGTGTCCAGTTCTTCATTTCACCAGTTAGCACCTAAGCTTCTCAATCCGTTGCAGCTGAGGTGTACCAGGACTCCTTCCCAAACGTCCGGAGACCCCCAAAATGGGTGTCACTGCATTTCACCCGTCCGGTCCGTGGCTACGACGACTGGGGAGACCCCTGAAGCGACGGTGTCTTGCCATGAAAAGTCCGAAGATTGCCCTATCTATCCACACCAAACCAATGGGACTGGGAGAGTCCTGGGAGAGTTCTTTTCTTTGTTTGTACACACTAGGATCATTTAGGAACACGTTTACCCCCTTTTACGACCCTCATGTAAGTGAAAATTCCATAACAACATATATAGTCTGTGAATGTCTGGCCTGCCTGGTGTTTTTTTCTTCACGAAGGCTCCGTCTCCCCCCCAGTCTCCGTCGGACCGAGGCCCAGAAAGCGCAGGGAAAGCGCCTCTTTGAGAACTTGTCCAGTGCTGTTCCTGAAGGAACAATCCTGCCGGGCAGCAAGGGGGGGACGATTGGTGACTAATTAGTGACTTTGCTGTCCACCCCAATGCAATGCAGATTGAACTCTAAAACCATTGGTGTGTGCGTGTGTGGACATGGACATATGCTTGGAAACACGTCTCCAAAAGAAATTCAGAAAGCTCTGACTCAAAGCTGAAACAGCCCGTGACCGAGTTGGGAGTCAACAACTGGGGTCTACTTTCTCTGCTCCGATTTGAGCGAACACCAGCGACAATGGAGAGCAAAGACCAGCCTACGAACCACCATACTGCATGGTGCCAAGTGAAAGGAACGAGCAAGTTGTGTCCCGAACAACTGGGAGTTCTTGAGGTTTGTTCTGCCTGCCCCTCTCTTTTTAGAAGCACCTATATCCTATATTGTCTATCCACATTACGTTCACTGATGCTCATCCGATATCATTTGGGGACGCGACAGTGAAGATACCATGATCAACCGACTGCCAATTCCTGCCTTGGTCACATAAATCTCCAACAAGCTGACCTGCCAAATGCGACAATAACACATCACAAAACATCACAACAACTCACAAGCATTCACCTGCTGCAATCTTGTGTTAAACTAAATATGTATATCTTAGTCTTCGGGTGGCCGGACAGCCCCCCATCTGCCTAAACCCCAGTCTGCCTCGATGTCAAAGACTGTCAGACACCAGCTTCCACCCACAAAAGGACACCTCCATGTCCACACCATATTAATGAGAAAACACAATGCATAATCTTGATTTAACACAAACAATTTCTTTAAAGAACAAAGACAAACAAACAATAGGAGTGAAACACCTCTTCCTATATATCAAGATTCTAGATTACACCCGCCCTATCATACCCTATCTTTCTTTGGATCCACGAACATTCTAGAAGGTTGTCGTTGGCACTCAAACAACTTACCTGCGGATCATGTGTTTGGTCTTTTTCCCTCCTAAATGGAAATAACAGCAACTCTTGATCATCTTGACATCAGGGCTGAGGGCTAGGTGAGCCACATTTGTGTAACAGCGAAGCCGGATCTCATTGATACATTAGCATCATCTTCTCGCATGCCTCGGTTTCAGCGTGGAAACTGTTCACCACCCTCGCCTCACAAACTGCTTCCTCTTGCGGGCCGTGTTGGGCAATGGCTGGAGCCTTGGATTTAAGGGACGAGAAACACCGCAAGACCTCACCGGGGGTTGCGGGGGCGCTGCGGGGTATATATCACCTTGAAATGGTTTAAAGTGATGCTTCACATAATCACCAAACTGAACCATTGCAGAACAAGGTTCGGCTTCACAGTTCTTGTAAACTGCAAGCATCGAATTGGGTATGATCACTTCGGAACTTTAGTTACCCAAAAAGGAAGGAGAGATCCGGACCCGTCTTGATACATCCATCTTAACATCAACTTACACTCCTGTATAAAGACATATTGAAACTGGTTTCTATCAATCTATATCTATTTGGGAATCTCTACAACAGAGTTGCTCGAATCAACGAAACACCCACAGTCAACCAGTGGAAATAGACTCAAGCCCTCCTCCAACTCTAGGTGCATGTGTAATAATACATACAGTACTACAGTACTGTTATTTACTACTGCACAAAGCAGAAACCATCCACATCTTCCTTCTCAGGCAGAAGTGATCATCCAACTGCCGCAGTCTGAACCAGTGGACCAAGAGAGGACCCCTGGCTTCAGTCATTTCAATGATTATAGCTTCCGACTCGAGTGCCGAAGAGTCCTGAAGCTTCAAATGATCAAGGATTATCTTCAACCCGTGAAGAGCGGCCACTCCAATTCTTGTAACAGAGTCCGGAATAGTCAAACTCGTCTAAGACACGCCTTGAAAGGCTCCAGGTCCCATCTCAGTTGGGCTTGAAACGAATTAAGCTGATCAAGGAGCTACAGCCACACGCTAACCGTCCAATCTCCATCGCAGAGTCGGGAATTGTCAAGCTGGTCAAAGAGCTGCAACCTTAAAAGGCTCTGGGTCTAATTATTTTAAGTTACAGAGTCTGGAGTCTGGATGTGTAAAGAACAGCAGTCATTGAAGGCGTCTGCTACCATCTCTTCCACAAAGGCCGGAATTGTCAAACTGGTCAAATATCAGCAGCCATTGAAGGCGTCCAATCTCGGTCACAGAGTCTGGAATTGTCAAACTGGTCAAAGAGCTGCAGCCTTCAAAGGCCATGTCTTCAATCTTGGTCACAGAGTCCAGAATTGTCAAACTGGTCAAGGAGCTGCATTCTTGGAAGGCATTTAGCCCGATCTTGGTAACTGAGTTGGAAAAGGTCACCCGCCCCACAAGTGAGCAGAATCTGAAGGCGCCATCAGGAATGCTTGTCGTGCCTTCCGGATGTTTTTACCATGTACAAGTCCAAATCCTTTATTGTGCATCTCAGAAGCCTTGCATTCAACTAACAGCCTGCATCTTGGCTAGGCGGCTAGGCGGCTAGACCTTGACCCACACCCCTTTGAACATTTTAGAAGGATTTTTCTTGGATCATCTTTGCAATGATGCAGGTCTTCGACAAAGCTGTCTCCGCTTTTGTGCAGGTCCTCAGTTCCATCACGGGATCAACATGAACAGTGCTCCACACATAGCTGAAGACTCAAAGCAGCTTAGCTCAGGGAGTTCGGCATAAAACCTGAACCTCGACCCGACCGAAGAAGGCCGTTCGGTGACCGAGTAGGTTCCGGTGCACCCAAAGCGCCACGTTGAATGGGTTTCACCAACCCTACGCCCCTTGATTGTCAAGCCATGTCAAACCTATTGTCCCCCCAAGCGTGAGATTCTGTCTATGTACTAAACCATGAACAAATACGCAAGTGGAAACGAACAACATGGAAAAGAAAGGAAAACCAACGAACCGGTCCCTCTTCCTTAGTGCGAAGTGCTCACTAAATTCAGGGCCCCTTCGTCGGCTCATCTCTCACGACCTGCTCACGAGCGGCTCGGGTGGTGAAAACGGACACCCTTCAGACCTGCCCACCTCCACCGGCTGCACCGAGCTTCCCGGGCATTGGCTGGGAACAACTCCTTGAGCGGATGAGTCACCGACGCCTCGGTTCCCCCGAACTGCGCCGATGTCGCGGAGGCGAAAAGGGCCGGTTCATCGAAGGAAGCGGCTGGCCCAGTGATTCGACGTGAAGTGCATTGAATTGAAGTGTTGGGTGTTGGGTGTTTCCTTTTCTTCTGGTTGAAATTCATGATTCTAGCTATATATCAAAAACGACAATGGTGACTGCTGACTCTATACGAGCCAGCGTCAACAATCTTGAGGCTGCATTCATGGGTAAACTGGGGCGTCCCCTACATATTGTTTCTCACGGCGGCATAACACAAATTTAGTCAGAATGTTGGTCCAATGTGGACACAACCAGGATCCTAATCCTGAAGCCATTTGAACCCACGAGCCGTTGGTCAGCAACGACGGATGGGTAGCAGCAGCAGCAGCAGTGTAGCAGCAGCAGTAGCAGCAGCAGTAGCAGCTGCAAGCCACCACAAAACCAGCAGCCTAGCACACCAAGAGGGGCAGCAAGCCAGCAGCAGGAACACCGGCAAGCCGGCAGCAGCAGAGCAGCAAGCAAAAGCAACCAGCAGCAAAAGCAGCCAGCTAGCACCAGCAAAAGCAGCAGCAGCAGCAACAAGCCAGCAGCAGAGCAAGTGTACGTGTGGGGATCTCGTCATTTGGCTGAGAAAACCTACCTTGTGAGGTATCGTTCGGCCTATCGTTCGGGGTATCGTTGAAATCGCCCGTACATGGAAGCAAAAACGGATCCGCACTCTTTCCCGAGCTCTTCCCATGATTCTTCGGTGCTGAGTAGACCCCCACTGTGCAGGTCAAAACGACTCCAAGCTCTGACAACTCGGATCCTCCCATCTCACTGAGCTGGCAATGCAAGTCTATATAGAGGTATCGTTTTTTTGGGTGTCCCCTATCATTTTTTAGGGAGAGAATACAACAGACACTAGCTGCGTGATGCTTCACCAAGTTAAAACTACATGACGATACTTTTGACTCTGACTCATATCTGGAGAAGCTGGGACTCGGGCCACTTGTCCTCGCCTCATCTGCACAAGCATTCCATCCAAAAGAGATGGGCAAACCTCTCCGGCTGGAAGTGGAGGCTGGGCCATGTCGCTGGAGAACTGGGGAATCTGGATGCATACCAAATACCCTAGGGCTCCTGGCCCCCCAAACCCACCCCAACTATTTTCTGGGTGGAGCTCTATAGGGATAGTGTAGGTCCTTTTTCACCATCAAAATGCGGACAGGATGGGACAGGCCTACTGTTGGCCCGCCTCTCGAGCTCACTATCGTTGAAAGGTTGAGTCCACTTCACCGTTGCCCTCAACACTGAGTCAACCGGAAGAACAAACCTCACCAAGGTTGTTGTGAGAGTGAAACCTGCAAGGACCAGAACCATTAAACCTGGCCACAGCCGAAACAAGAGTGTACAAGGCCCTGTTCCAGGATAAGTCGAAGTCGGACGAATGCCATCAACAAAGTCAGAAAACCAAACACAAACTCCTGAAATAGGGATTATTTTTGTAGGGATAGATCCGAAGCTCAAAAAACGAAACCAGAATATCTGGTCCACATCTGATGCCGAGAGTTACGCATACTGGCAGTGGCAAACAGGCCATGCTAAAGGTAAAACACATAAAATAGAATGCACTCCGCCATGCTCTGCTAGTCTTTGAAAACCCAAACCTAGTCAGTGTTTCAAGAAAGGGGAAGCTACAATCATGTGTATGTATTTCAATGTCTCGAATTTGGTGATACTATACCATTGAAATTGATTCATCCAGGCAAAATTATGGGTCCACCATGCTTATCACACCAAGATCGGAGCTTCTTGCGCCATTGACATTGCGGTGACTCGCCAAACATCGGTGCACCTCGCCAGCTCCCAGTGCTTGTCCTCCTAGAACCTGCCAGTGAAGGAACACTTGGAGCATGATGGAGTTGTAAGCACGTACGGTATATATATAATTTTATATTATAGACATATAGAATCTTATAGATTTATAGATTGATATTAGGTGAGAATTGCAAACATGCTTGCTCATGCATTCTTCCTGAGGAAAACACATCAATAACAGTAGTCTTGAAAGGCGTCTGTTTTCAAGACCTGAATGTCTACAATTCATCCAAAGTTGCAACTACAAAAAACTCAGCTATCGTGTTGTGAGTTACCGCCTTTCTCTTCCAGGTTTGCGCGTGTTCGACCTTCGATCTCCAGGGACCTTCGTCGGCGGAGTCGTCTAAGCTGCCCACATACTCAAAGTCCTCCTTCGCATCCAGCATTGAGGCATCCCGCACCAGCACCACGGCGTATCTCAGCTTCACCTCGTTGCGAAACGCCCAACACTGTGCCAAACACATCCAAAGACATAGAAACTATAAACACATGTATGCCTTAGCGCCGACAGTTGAAGCATCTTCACTAGAGTTCAACATTCATAATGTTCATAAGATCCATCAAACATTCGCACCAGCCTCGACATTCTTCTGGAAACTCACTGAAGATATACAAAAATATACTACAGTACATATAATTACAATACATATATATACATATAATGATATATAATGATATCAAGGCTTCTACTAAGAGTGGTCCACAGGGGCTTCAACAAACCGAAAAAAGACTCGCCACGAATTTCACAGCATTTTGCCAAACCTGATTAGCACGGCAAGCTCTGCGGACACCCAACCGTCATCACAACAGACTTGCCGGTCGCGTGTTCTGAGAGTGATCCCTTTTTTTCCAAGCGATCGTGTTCAGGTGTTCAGCTGGGGGAGGGATATAGCAGGATGGAGGGATATAACTCAATGGTAATTTAACTTGTTAGAAACATCATGAATTGCCTTGCCCGAAATCGTCCTCCACAATTGAATCTTGGTGAGTCGGGAATGAAGACGCCCCATTGCCCCACAGTCGATCACAGAGCTGCAAGAGTCTTTAGCATCTCGCAAAACCAAATATCACCAAATCCTGAACGCAATGCAATTGGGTCAGGTGGTCACCCAACTTCTTCGGATTTATATAAACAAGAACCACTTCTTCTATAACGATCAGAACACACAGCTGACATCACTCTTTTTATCACGTCCACTACGTCCACCCTTCAGGGCACCAAAACAGCAGCGACGGCTGACCGAGCAGCGACCGTCTTGGGCGAGCTGAGGTCTCTGGCTGTTCCACCCAGCTGAGGCTTTCCTGGCGGCCAAAGGGACATCCCAAACAGGATGAAGATTTGTTTCGGACATGTTTTTCAGATTCTTTTCCGGATTTATTTTTTCACGTGTTTGTTCCCTACTGCTTTTGCTTTTGCTTTTTGCTTTTGCTTCTGCTTGGAGTGCTTTACAAGCACTAGGAGCAGCAGACAGGGGACGAAGCACCAAAGCCAACGTAGCACTAGCAGCAGAAGCAAAAGCAAAAGCAAGAAGCAAAAAGCAAACGCAAAGGCAGAAGCAAACAGCAAAAGCAAAAGCAGAAGGAAAAAACAAAAAGCAAAAGCAAGAAGCAAATGCAGAAGCAAAAGCAAAAAACAAAAAGTTGAAGCAAAAATAAAAGCAAAAGTAGAAGCAAAAAAAACAAAAGCAAAAGCAGTGGGGAAAAAACACAAAAAACAATATTATGGGAAAACAACACCGAAAAAAACACATCCCAGAGAAATACCGTTTCCCCGAAAAAACAGCAACGAACCGGCTGTTGCAGTAGCTGTTGCTATTTGCCTCTTCTCAGCAACTTCAAAGTCCAGTGACACCGTGACACCCTTGTTGGCTGGCTGCTGTTGTTGTTCTCTTCTGGAGCATGCTCACAGTGCTAAGCTCAAAAGTTGTTAATGTAGTAACATATTACATATTCAATGAACAGCCTTTTTAAATAGCTTCCACAAGGTTCCTGGTTCGTGAAAAAACTCAGTCGATACTGAATGTGATTGAATGCGTATACGAGACTTGAAGCAAAAGTATAAACGCAAAGTCCAAACATGTAACAGGTAAGCCTCTACGCCAACCACCCGCTGCACAGTGTTCAGACGTTTAAGTCTCCAAACAACCTCACCTCCAAAGCAATATTGGATAGTGATAGTGATGATAGTGAGATACCAACTGCCCACCCAGCCGCCCAGGACGCGGCAAAACAAAAAACATGCATGGCACGACGGTGTCCACTGCCATCTGCCACTGTGACCAAGTCAAAACGGCCAGGCGGCATCCTGCATGGATGTGCTGTCCAGGAACCGGGCACAAACAAAAATAGAAGGTATTTCACCCAATATGGAAAATAAACATCCCCCCTAAGCAAAGCCGGTATCATCATCATCATCATCATCATCATCATCACCATCCCACGTCCAAGTCTTCAGCTTCATGTTGCTGCGCTGTTGTAGTTGTAGTTGTTGTTGGTGGTGGTAGTGGCGGGGGCGGGGGCGGGGGCGGCGGCGGTGGTGGTGGTGATGGTTCAAGAGACGGTGAACTCGCAAAGAAACATCATCTGCAAATACACTTCGATACGTTTGACACACGGAACATGTATGCTCCACAAGCCATCCTGCCGTTTTGGTGACTACCTTCTTGTCGCCCCTGCCTGGGTCCGCTCTTCACGCGGCTGTCCTGGCGTCGCTCAGTGACTCGGTTGAGGGTTCCCAGCAATCCGAAGGCGCAGGACTGACTGCATATACGACAGAACACCCAAAACATCCTACCGCGGGTTGGGAGAATTGGCCACGGCTTGTCACCGAGTGGCCAAATGTGCCTAATGGAAGTAGAGGCCTTAAATCGTGTTGGAGTAAGGATCTGACTAAGAACCTGGAAAGGATCTCTGTGAGTTTCCGAAACATGACGACTGTCTCGGAGCTTTCAGAATTCAGAAGAGAAATGAAAAGATGATGTTCAAGAGTGCTTGTTTGAAGCATCTGTGCCATGCTATACTGGCAAGAACCTTTTGTGACTGCACACCTTCATCCACAAAGAATAGGCATGCCATATCCCGGTACCCCCATGCCAAAAGACAAAGACACGTGTCATGCTGCTCACCGCCTCCTCCCTTTGCTGCTGTGCTTTCTCCATGTGCTTCCTGAGCACAACTGTGTGGGGTGGTCAAGCATGCGGCTGCGTAGTACTGCGGATGGATCAACAACCTGAAGCCCTATCAACAATTAAAACACAAAAAAAAAACATCCACATGTGTTTGCCAGCTTTGCCAGAGGTTGGCGGTTGACTGGGAGTGATGACCTAGGGAGGAATGTCTTGAGATCATGTTAATGAGAGTCATCGCTTCCTGAGGCAATCACTTAAACTTCTCCACATCTTCCTTGAGATCGGCGATGCCACTGTCAGCACGCCTGAGTCACATGGGTCTTCATATGGGGCTTGCGCACTATCTTCGTGGGTGTGGATTGACGAGCCACTTCCATGAGGAGAAGATGTAGCCTCTTGTTCACCGCAAGTTTCAGGCACCCCGTGCGTCTGATCTCACCCACCCTGAGTGAGTGGGATATGGAAGTGCTACACAGGCGGCACTTCACCAATGAGAAAATGGTCTGAACATCCGTCAACAGTCTCATAAATCTCCCGTCGGTGACATGTTGAGAGTGACTTGCACCAGTTCTGAGGTATGCAACATGATGATAACCTTCTGCAACCCTGGAACCCTGATCTCTGATATGTCTGTCCAAACAAAAAAAAACATAGAAACTCAACACTGTAACACTAGGCCGATCACTCCCGGATCCCCTGCTCCCTGGCTCACCTCGAGAGCATCTCAGAGACCGCCTCTTGCCGCTCCAGGTCCTCCTAGACCCGACCACGGTCGGTGACCGGGGTTCCAATTTAGACCGGTTGTTGGTGCAAACAACCCCTTAGTGGGGACTAAAAAGACACCACTCCCGACTTCGTGAGAAAACCTGGTATGTCGGACTCTTCTCGATTCTCAATTGTGAGAAGAGATCTACCAAGATTCTGCGACTTCGTGAGAAGTCGAAGAACGAGCGACATCTGATGGTGACGATCTCTCAACGGTGGCGGATACAGCGCGGTCCACGAGCGTGTAGCTGGCGCTGGGTGGGGCAACGTCGAAGGTCTTCACACGCCTCAGGGCTCTCCAAGGACTTTGATGGGGCATCGCACAAATCCTCTGTGCACAACACTTTAAACCAACGGCTAACAAAAGAAACACGCTTTTCATTGAGGTATTCTCCAATATACTATTATGCATTTGTCGTTTGTTACAATGCTGACCATCAGTAGTCTGCTTTCAAGGTTGGCTTGCAAGAATTTTAAGCGAAAAGGACACCTGCAAAAAGAGACTATGTATATCTATGTATGGGTGTGTGGCTTTGTGGTTTGTGTTTTTGAGGTTCCGGGCTGGGGATGTTTGACTGCGGGATGGGGGCATGATACACGGCTACCGTAGTCTTGAAAACCACTTGGTTGATTGTCTCGGTCGAAGCTTTGCCTTCGCCCAGACCTGGAGGCTTCGTCCTCCCAGCGTCCAATATCCCCAACAAAGCAAGTGTCTGCATTGAACATGTCTCGGTTTCCCTCATTCCTCGCATATTAAAGTATATTCACGAATAATTACAAGAAACAAAAACAAAAACAAAAACATAGAGTATAATCAATTGTGTTGTATATGTGTTACATATACCTAGATCTTCAGTCCGGCACTTTTACAGGGTCCGGCGCCGGACTTCCAACTCCGGCGTTTTTCTGGATTTGGTCCGGCAGTTTTCCAAGCACTTTATGTGGATTCTCAAGGCTTTGCATTCTTATCCCCGTTGCTTGGACGGGTGACCCTGGCACCCCAGATGTTATAAGAAATCCTCGGTAAAAGCAACACCTTGGGAGTTATAAAATGGGTGGTCCTAGGTCCAGCAAGATACGCTGATTATTTATATAATCCTGTGGCTCAAGCATACTTTTGGCAGCGTGAAAGGCAAAGAATTCCGCGGGGGTTCCCCGGCGATGGCAGCACTCTATACTTATAAATTCCCGGCGCTGACGTCTCCCAAGTGCAAAAATAATATCAAAAATATATCTAGGTGGGCGAGCCGACTTTTTGGTGGGCGAGCCGTTTGTTTGCGAGGCCCCCCCCACAGTTTTGGTGATTGGGTTTTGGATCATTTTGGCGAGCCAATGTGCTTGGCCGACGGGACTGGGTAGCTGAAGGATAATCTAACACGTAACCCTCTCCCGAGCAAATGTTCATGGAATTGGGCTGGTGGTTTTTTTCGCGCGCATGGTTTTTCGTGTGTTGCATTGCCGCATTAATTCGTGCAACGAGGGAGGGGTCAGTGGATATCAAAACTGACAGTAGAATTCCTTTCTTTGCAGATCTCAGTGTTCCAGTGTTCCACCTTGCAGGTGAGAACACCCGCTTTCGGCCTCCAGGCCGTGAGCTTTTGCTTCATCTTGGAAGCAACAATTTGCGCAACAATTATGCCAAAATGGCTTCACGTTGGACAGCTCTAAGATCAGCTATATATGGCTATGAAATCCTGTAAGTGAAAGAGCTGTGAGAAAGACTTAAATCTTTATATTTTGCTGTGGTTTCACTCTTTATGAAATCCTGTTTTGAAAGCTGCTTTTCCATGCAACCTTTATGAAATCCTGTCGCTCTGGGTAAATATTGGAGCCAACCGGACAGATCAACAGTTATATAAAACGACCTCAACCCTCAGGCAAAAATAGTGCCCTAACAGACGGGGATCATTCTTTGTGGTCCGCATTTCTTTGAAGGTAAACCCACTACTGCCCACTACTGATGCAATGATTTTGCTTGCAAAGTGCGCTCGTTTGCCTGTTCCGCTGTTTTCTCATTCCACCGGTTTCAGCATGGTTCACACTGGATCAATCAGATCCGTTTAGGTGATCTTCTAAATGAATTCGGATGAAATCGGTACAGTGCGATGCACGTGTTGAAAGACCCAGGTGGGTGTACCTAAGCTGAAAGAACATATAGGCAAACATGTACTCCCATTGTTTCAGGATGTCGGGGCGCTGGGATATAGTTCTAGCTGCGCAGGTTTGCAGAGCCTGCCGGACAAGTTTTGGGCTGTGGAACATGTGTTGTTCAGAATCTCACTGTTTTGCAGAGAGTTGCTAAAAAAAAATGCGCGGCGTAACTCCGGCGTAATTTCCTGTAACTCCGGCATAATTTCCCGTAACTCCGGCATTTTTTTGGACTCAGTCTTCTGAAGGATTGAGTTTTGAAAAGTTTTTCAATGAGTTTCGACAGGAACCATGAGTTCTGCTACTTTATTGGTGGGGCCGTCCTGAGGCAAGCGTTTGTGTTTTAGAACATAATAATCATGCAGATCAACCCACTTCGTTAAAGAAAGAACTCTAGAGACACGGTTGCAGAGAAATAGGGGCTCCTTGTCACATACTCATTGGTTTCTTCTTGGAAGTCTCTGCTTGGGCACACGTTTGCGAATATGTTGTGATGGTTCTGCTCTTAGGCCGTTCGGAAGATGGGCGAGGGCAATGGGAACGGGAAGGCTCCAGTGTTGGGTTGTGGAATGAGCGTGTTCCAGCAAAAACTACTCGTGGCACAAGGGCGGTTTGCTTGTGTATGATCCAACCTTTTATCATCTGTTTTTCAGAATCTTGGATCCGGATGTTTTTTCAGGTCTCCGGCGGTCTTTTTTCGGAATCCGGCGGAAAACTTTGCCGGATTGAGGTCCGGCACTTTTTTCCGCCCAAAGGAGGATCCAGGTATACAGTATATATATATATGTAATGTACAGTATACAAAGAGAGAGAGAGAGAGAGAAAAAAAACAAAAAGAAAAACACACACACAACTACAACACAGAAAAACAACATATTTGATTTTGGCTCTTGTCCATGCACCTCGCTCCAGTGATGGATTTCTACCCAGCTCAGTGTCCGGGCGCAGGCTGCGAGGCTGCCTCAAGCAGGTCCATGCTGAAAGTGGAGCGAAGCAGTTCGTTGGGTGATATGCAAATTGTTGGGCTGGCAAGGTGACATGGTCTAGCACTTGGAGATGAACCAGTCCAGTCCAGACCTTGAGTAATCACGGTTTTGAAAAAATCTTGAAAGCGTCGAGATGACACGCAACTTGACCGTGGAAACCTGTCTGGGAGACAAAAGACATTGAACTTAGTGGCACATGCCATACAAGCACCCAAGGCGTCCAAAGACGAAAGCCAAACTATCTCTCTGTCTACCTCTGAAATGAGTTCTGAGTTTTGCCCTTATCCTCATTTCTCATCAAAGTGGTCTTTTTGGGATAAAAACATACAGGGCTCCTCGCCTCCTGCGTTGCATTGATGCTGCCTGACAGCTTTGGACGCCAGTGGAAACCGTGGAGTCTGCATCGGCTCTTGGGCTGTCGGCGAGCCGTCGGCTCTTCGTTGGGTCCATCATCTTCCGGTCATATGGATACCCTCTCACTTGTTTTCGCCTTGGATACCCCAACCACAAATGACATCAAACCAACGTCACAATCCTTTTCAAAGTCATCCTAACGACAAGCAGCTCTCCCCCCATCGTCTGTGAACTGCACTGCCCCCATCGAATTTTCTAGGGTTTCGAGCTCTGAAGCTGGGCTGGATGTACATATTATATGTAGAATCTAGACCCTGAGTGACCTCTTTTTTTGGAACACCAACCACCCCAAAATATGATATTTTCCTATCAAAATAAAACAGATTTCTAGGTATGTGATGCTCTCTCTCTCTCTCGGCTCGAAATCAATTGCGTGAGGCAGTTTTCTATTTGGACTTCGGTGCAACTACAGTTACAGGGCGTTCTGAAAGGTTTCAAAAGGCTCGAGCTGCTCGTTAAGCTGACTTTTTCCAACATTGGATGTCCTTGGGCCTCAGTCATTACCACTTCAAGGCCGCTTAGCAATTGACATTTGCTATATACGTTGATTCTTGTGAGACAAACTAAGGTCCCCTCAGCGACAGATTCCCTGCCCATACAGGCCCAAACAGAAGGAATTTTGAGGATTGCCAACCTTTGCTATCAAGAGCAGCAGGATAATGTTGACTGTTGAAAGACTACATAAATCTACAAACGATTGATACATACTAACCGCTGTTCTCTCCGCCCCCAGTCAGATCCATGCACCTTCTATTCTATGTCGTCTTTCTCGGTCGCTCGACTCAAAGGACCAGCTCTCAGGCCCCTGGCGATTGCGACATGCTCGACATACTCCACGCCAGCAGGACATGTCTCTCCTGGGCCGTGGCAATAGATGGGCAGACATGGCGAGCGGGACATGGGCGGTGAGACATAACAAGTCCTTCTCAAACTTAGGCTCAATAGGATGCTCTGTTGGGGAGAAACAACATACAGTAACTGACCAATGAATGAATGCATTGGCTGATAACCATTTCGTTTCTACTGGAACAACTTCAAACAGGCGAAGCAGGTGTCTCCAAAAGCAACTGTGACTGGATGGAGCTCCTGGGTGCCACATCTTTTGGTCCAATCATGTCGACTTGGGTGACTGACCACGGATGACATATCCGTGAAAGGATTCAATCCCCTCGGTGGTGTTTGAGATTCCATTTGGATCAAAGGCAGAGAAATCAACACTTCAATCACAAAGGCCAGCTTCCAGACGATCTGTCCTTAGTTAGCACTCCGGCACATCGAGCTTCCCAGTATCTGAATTACCCGATCACCTCGTGCACCTCGTGTCATACCGTAGGTTCCCCCGGTCGATGCGGGACGCTTTTCACGCCTTGACTCGCTGGAACGGAGAGGCCGGAACACTGTACGCCGAGCGGCTTGGCCGCAAAGCAGCTGCGGCAAGCAAGCAAAGCAAGCACACCGCGAATGGTAAAGGACGTGTGGATCTTTCACCGTATTATGGCTTGTGATTATGTAATGCATCAATATCCACTGCCAGTAACCAACCATGCCATACAGACTGGAAACATCAAGGTGGAGCCCTTGTTTCAGAATTTGATTATCAAAGAGCACAAAGATCAGGCTGGATCTGAAAGATCGGAGATGCATTGAAGAGGATGACATCACAAATCTCTTGCCCCAAATGAATTTGGGCTCGAACTGGGCTTGACACCGGCATTGCAGTGACACAGTGTCTACATCTGCCAACTTGCTGCAAGACATTATAAGACATCCACATTCACTCATTCTAAGTCCTATGGATCCACATACCCTCTGATAGGGCGATGTGTTCAACACCATGGTATAATTTAGGGCTTGGAGGGTCCAGTCGTACCGAACCTAAGAAGGTCTGTGGATCCATCCCTATGAGGCCAGATGCGCCAAGCTGGCTCCGCTCATGTGGCTCCACTCTTTTCACCGCTCCGCTGCATCGCCTCCGACGCTTTCTCTGCCGTTTCGGTTCTTTCCGGCGGAGCGACTCGGTGACTCAGGGACCTTCGGCAGAACGACGCTTGGTGCACTGCAGTTCCGAAAGACACCCAGAACACGATAGGTCTCGTGGTTGCTGGATCATGCTATTCTGTTTTTGTGAGCATGTGCTCGAGCATGGAAGTCCATGATGCTTTTCGTAGGACCCACGAGTCACAGTCGACTTGCCTCGCAAGTATCACGCGACCCAGCTTAGGTTCCTCACTACTCACGATGTGCGACCGGCCAAAGCTCCGCACTTCCCAGCCGCGACTCACGCGACCGGGCAACGCCATGTGTCTGCAGCTTTCGTGAGCCCAATCTTCCGAAGGCATTGCCGCAAAGAGTATACACAAGCATCACAGAGACACGGATTCAATTTCATGATTGTTTTCCTTGATCTTATTATTTAATGTCCAAATGTTTTGTATGGCCCCAAATTCCTCTTGACCCAGCCCAAGCCTTGAAACGGTAGATTTGATAACAGCCTCCGTTTGAACTAAACTAAACAGTGTCAGGTGATACAGGTGCGCCAAGACGTTCCTACCGTTGTAGGGTGGGGCACTCTGCATGATGTAAGCAGATACATAAAGACCGCAGCATTTACGCCACGTGTCGGCACGTAGCGGCATGCTCTCCTCAACTCTCTCAGTCTTTTTACCACAATCTGGAACCAGGTGTGTCTGAGAATAAGGGAATCTGCAGAATCCCAGCAACTCAGGTAGGGGGTTAGACTAATTATCAACCCTTCAACACTCCCTTCAATTAATTGGGTGACTCTCCTTTCTCGACACACCCACTTCTTTTGCGCGGCAGCTTCGCAGCGGCAATCCTGGGGTCAAACACTTTGGTCTGTGTCACCGGCCGCCGCCGCAGGGGCCCCTCATCCAGCAAGCAAATGGCATCCTTGGTGGAAAGGCCCTGGGTCTGCTGGTTCAGTTGGTTGTAATCTGCTCGATAGTCCTACCAGTCGGGACCTGCCGTGCTTGTTGTCTGTGGTCTTTACTCAGTCTACTGCGTTCTGCGGGAGTCTTCAAAGTCCAGACCGAAAGTGAGCTTTCTGCACAACGAGTCGATTCGGCTTCACCAAGCATCCACGCCTATGAGAAGTGGCATGTTGCGGCAAACTGAAGTGGTAGGAGGCCACTCACAATTGGTTACTTCTGACAGAGTCCCACTGAATGAACTATTGGCTCAGTAGGAATGCCCTGGCAAACAAGTCACACATCCCAACCCCAGTTCCTCTCTGTGGAACTCAAATCGATTTGAAGCCTGGAGGGATCACTCCATCACTCCATCCGCCACTCCTCCGAAAGCGGATGCCTCTTCACTCCACCAAGACGCAGGCGCCACGTGATTTGGGGCGAGTCATCGGCTTCTCAGGATGGATTTGGGAGGTGCCTTGGAGACATGAGTTTCGGGTGGAATCCCTAAGCTGCAGTGTCCCATGTAGAACCAAGTGAATGGATCACTGATGATGCTGAAAAATATGGTACACAAGACCTGGGCTTCAGGTGGTTTAGGAGGTTTAGGATTTCCTCCGCCAGTCAGTCATCATGGGGTAGTCGGAGGCATCACCAATCCCAAACACTACATGCATGGCCTATCTACATACATTGGGGTGAAACCACAAAGGTATATTTATATTGGCATTTATTCCACACGTTACATGGAGTGCCTGGGAAATTTTAGAGGGTCAGGACAGCTCCTTGTCGGATGGACGGAAACCGAGTCCTTACCGCAGCATCCGAACATCTGGGATTCCCACCTGGTGACCATGCAGCCAATAAACATGGGGGGCGCTCACGTGCTGCGGCGAACCCAACGTGGCCATCGATCTACAGTAACCTGAGCCGCTAAGGTTGACCCGTTTCCACCTGTTGGGTTTGAGTAAGGAAACCAATCTTCCAAAAAGATGGGGCAGGTGATCTACTTTTCCTGGGTAAAAATTGCCAAACACCTGCATGGATGTTGGCACATATACTCAGTCTCCATGATCCACCATAATTCTGGGTCAACTAGGGGCTCCTGGCATCGCTACTAGGAGCAAGGACGCTACTAGGCACAGAAGGCCATGTTTCTTCACCGCTTTTGGACCGATCTCGCCCTCAGCCCTGGGACCCCGGCGGAGGGGCGTGGTGCCTGAAACTAGAAGAACTCGGACCCTCACGGGAACTCGGCTGCGTGTCGTCTGATCAATAGCGATGGCCTCCAACCTAATAGGAATGGCCTCCTTGTCCTGGTCAGGATTTAGCGGAGTGAACCTTCTGTTCCTGAATTTGGAGAACGACTGTCGCCGAATGTAGACCGGATTGATCAGATGGTCACAAATGGGGTTGTATGCAAAACATAAGTATATTATAACTAACATCATATCACATATCAATTGAGTCTTTTCGTAGCCATTTTACAGAACCACCAAGTGCACCACGAAAAAAAACAAAAAACACTCCAAATGAAATGCGCACTAAGGTGACCCAGGTGGCTCGTGACCCGTGGCCATTCTTCCCTTACTGGACCACGTCATAGAGAGACCGTCCCGCAGCAACGCACAGTGAGAGACGGTCGCACAGTGGCTGTTGAGATGTGCTCATGGCATTTCCCTCTGAAGGAGTCTTCATCTTCTTTCCCCAACCAGGTATACATACTGTATAGGTTTACCATTTTTTTTTATCAGGGGGGTTCTTACTTCTGCCAACATCTGGTCCTGCTTTTCGTGTTCTTCGTTGTTTCCCTTCCATGTCTTTGGACGGACGTGTCGAGATGTTTCCGCCTTCACCTCCAAGACTTCGAGGTCAGACTCAGCGGTCATGGTGGACTCCTCGTCCTGGTGATGGAGACCCACAAACGCACAGAAAAGATAAATAAAGAAGTGGAACTTCCGGTTCCGGAAGGTGTTTTTTTTTTCCCGAAACTCAGGGGGAAGTGACTGAAACATAATGAACGCGTTCCAGGTGTGGGTGGCTGATATGCCGGATTTTAGAGATGCATGAAGCAACATAGCGAGGCGTGTTGGGCAATATCTAAAGGCAGTGGAGATGAAGATCGTTCCAACTGCTAAGTTTGAAAAAGGCAGCTGATCTTGGTTTCAGGTTCCCAGTGTGTTTTCAGGTGGCTTTGGACACCAAGGATGGAACATCTGGTTGTCAAACTCATGGACAATCTTAAGGCGTCATTCATCTCTTCGGTGTTTTCCTGCAAAGCTCTTCAGCGGACCCTTCTGTGCGCTCGCCGGAGAACTCAACAGCACTGGTCTTGTGCAGTGCATCTATGCACAAGGTTGATCAGTAGGGGTGTGCACATGGCCCTCAGAAAAGCTTGTCATTGGCAACTTTCTGGGGCGAGGTTTCTGTGCACCCATGTCAACCTGTTGTCCTTGTCAAAGCTGTGGAAAAAGAAAGACATGGTGCCACTTTACAAAGTGCAGACTCCGTCAAATCCGCAGAAGTCCACACGGCTTTTGATCCGCAGAAGCCTAAGCGGACCATAAATCCGTTGGCGACCACAGGACGGCCGAAAATTCAACTGCCAGGCAATTAATATGCAAAGCTCTCAGTGTGGAGAGCCCTGGCATGGAAGCCAGCGGCAGTCCAAATCTCGCTGGCGGCCGCCTAGCAGAATTCATCGTCAAAACAGTGTAAATATGTAGAGAGAGAGAGTCATGTAGAGTCTGTAACTACCCCTAAAAACAGAACAGAAACCTTTCTCTGGCATCTGCAACATGAAAACATAACACGCTAAACCGCTAAATACTAAACACAGAAAGCTGGAATGTACAACTCGGAATCGATGAATCCGTGTGAATTCCAATGTGGAGTGGGCAGCTCTGGTTGAAGATTGCTTGTTGCTTTGCATTGCTCCATAAAGGTCTCAACAGTTACAAGCCCTGGTGATAATTTGAAACCCACACACCCAGAAAACGTCAGAAAGTTAGTTCTTTTTTTCAGAATAGATTATCAATGATCCGAAAGGTCTGTGTCTGCAAATAAATCTATTTATGAGTGCGAGAGTCCCATTGGGATACATCTCATCGAAAGGAAGATGTGCTCGAACAAATACTGCAAGCCCCAATCCAAAAGAATCTTGATTTGCATACCCCATACTACAGTCACAAGCTATATGGACATATGACATAAATAGTAACAAGAAGCTACGAACGGGGCTCCTGGCCTTACTACTAGGAGCAAGAACGCTACTAGGGGCTTCTGGCATCGCTACCGGACGTTTCCGGCCAACGGGCCCCACCGCATCGGTCGTCGTTTAGCCTCGAAGCTGCTTGGCCCACAGAGGAAGCCTTCCGTCTCATCCTTTTGCCTGAGGCGGTGGGAGTAGGTGGGAGTCCAGCCAAGCTCAACTCAACTGGTGGTTTTTGGAGCCAACCATTCTTGCACGGTGAAAGTGAGCGGTTTAGTTTCAACATGTTTCAACTCCCTTGAAAAATGGAAGCCAGTGGCTCCAATCATCCCAAGTAAAGTAACAAAACATCTCTGATGCCCAACCCGTTCCAGCTTTGGAACGCAAATTCATCGGCCTAGCCTGGCGGCTAGGCCTAGCACGGACCCCTTCACCAGGCGACTCGGTGGAAGTCATGGCTCTCAGGGACCGGACCATGGCGACGAGGAAAATGGTTTTCTATTCGTGGGGCCTAGCCTAAAGACTCCGTTTCTATGGCATTTGATTATATACATCCCTATGGATCCACAGACCTTCTGAGAAGAAGGTGAGTGGAGACCGTTTATATCTATATTTATGACTGTTTCTTGTGTAAGTTTGGAGGGTGCTCTGGATGTTCTGCGCAGTGTTTTCTTTCTGACCGAGTTGCAAGGTCGAAAGATCCTTCAGTGCCTCAATCGACAAGCGCCCTGCTTCTGCACGCAGCCCTGCATGGCCTGGCAGATCTGTTCCGTATCTGCTGGACCCGTCATGGCACAGAGGGAATGTGGTTGACCACCGAACGTGAACCGACATGAATAGACTACCTACCAGTACCAGGGAGGTCAACCTACCAGGGTGACCAGGGCTCCAGGTTTTGACTCACAGCCAACTATGCTTAGATACCATGCACTGCTTAGATACCAGCATCTTCTTGACGCTTGTCAGCCGCTTGTCATGTTTTGGCCTTCGACAAACGTGACATGCCACATGTTGCATCGTTTCTTTGATATCTTCTATAGGTCAAATCAACGCACTGGATACACAACCCATTTCAGAACAAATCAACCAGCTGCCAACTGGTCCTCTGGTCCTCAACCAATCTTGGATACTCAACCAGTCAAGGCGAAACGGCGCACCAACAGCGTTTGAAGTCCAAAACCTGTACGCTTGGCACCTGCAGCTTGAAGCCAGGCATTGAACTCCTTGCTCTCACGCGCTGCATCGGGGCCCGTGAGGGACAAGACCATACGGGTGGTGATGCCGAGGTCAGTCAAGATCCGTACAGCAGAGATGAAGAACTCGAGGAATGCTGCCTTTGCCATTGAACCGATGAGGAGTCTCGAAAGGAAATGCTGCCATGTTCCACTAGATCCCTCACAAAACTGACGATGAGTCCCTGAATGCTGACTTATATAGAGAAAGAGAGACCAACTAGCTGTGTCAAATCATAATTTTGCTCAGTTTGATCTTCAACCTCCTCTCGAGCAATTTTTGTTGTTTTGTTCGAAGTTCAACATCAACGCTTTCCTATACAGAAACTTCCGGAGCTGACCTCGTTCAACTGGCGCACCGAGTGGAAAATGCTCAAGGTCAAAGGCCATGGTGTGGTTTCTGCCATGGCCTTCATCGCCTCACTTTGTCAGAAGCTGAAGGACAACCGCCCAATGGAGCAGGTTTCGGCGAAGTGGAAAACGGAACCACAGTTGAGGTTTGTACCAAGTGACACTTAGTGTCTTGAACTCCCAAGGAAAGGTTACTAGTGGTGGACACAAATGAAGAACTGAGGATCCGTGTGAACAAGTTTCTGTGGTCCGTGCATCAGTTCATCCAACACGTCTTCAGGGTGCACACAGCAACCCTGGATGCCTCAGACCCATGAAGTGTCAATGGCTGGCATGGCCAATCTTCTAGCGAAGTGCAAATCATGTCATCTCCCCGTTCCTTGTATACTGTTTTTTCTTCTGAACAACTGGAACAACTGGCTTGTAGATCTTGCAGAAGTTAGGCAGCACTTTACCCAGTGACTAAGATGGTCCAATGGTTCTAGTTCGACCGTTTATCCCTTCTGCCCAGTCTCTGCCACTGCAGGAGTGGAGCCAATTCCTGCGGTCAGGAAGACCACGTTCGTGGGCGCCCTGCGACGAAGCTGCCCGCTGGCGTCCAGCTGGGGGCCGAACTCCCCGGCAAAGCCCAGGAAGTGCAACCGGGCGTGCTCGGCATCCTCGCGTGGTCGCTGCGGCGGTCGTTTGGACACAGCAGAGATAGTGATAGAGAGGGCGCGTAACGGCGTAGAGCGACTGCAGTGTTTGAAGAAGCTGAGATGTTTGCAAGTTGGAATGGCCTGTAACTTGGATTTGCTTAAGGAACCCTAAAACATATGAAATATATATATATACTATATTAATATATATATTGTATATAATATATATATATATTGTATAATATATATATATAAACCTTAAGCAAAACCAGGTGTAACTTGGAAACCCAACCTGATCATCCACGGGTTAAAAGAAAGGTCCATGGGTTGCAGTCATTGATTCATCGGCTGCTTTAAACACATCCAATACCAACCCTTTGAACCAAGGGCTAAAAGCATGCGCCAGCACAAACACATAAAAATAGTTAAAGTAAAAGGGTTGTGGTTTTGAAGAGCATGGCCTGCCCCGATGGACTGCCATGACCGAGCCACTTGGCTACTTTAGAAAAGGTTGGCTTTGAATGATCGTTGGAGAGAAGGGGATGAAGCGGGACACGGGGGGGCGTGAAGATATATAGGACCTATTGCCGAGTAGGGCCAAACTGGATCCACATTTGAGGGGTCCGGGAGCATAACGAGCATAAAGTTGTCCAAAGTGTGATACAATAAGATCTTGGTTGAGGAACCAAACTGCCGCCCTGCCCTTGTGAAATGACCGCATCCTCCCATCCCTCTCCTTGGGGTTCAGCTCGTGGAGGAAGCTTGATGCCAAACCTCCAGGCTTATGCTTCACCGAGATCTGAAAGCGGCCATGATCCGCAAACCAACCTGCGACCACCGGGCATAGGTCCAATGCGAAGAATTCAAGGAGTCTTCGTACGTGAGGCTTTTTGCTTTTTGGGAGCCCAGCAGGCGATGTAGGAGGTTCCCAAGAGAAAGCAAAAAAGAACAAACTACATTTGGTAGATGTGATGTTCTTGATTTCCACTAGCTCTTGGGCCCGGCCATTTGGAAATCGATTAAGAAAAACCTCCCACCTGGCGTGGAGGTCACTGTCCAGGTCCTCTCCGGAAGGCTCTCCTTCTCCGCTTTCAGCGCCGGCAGCGCCAGCCGGACGTGTTGCCCGGGCTTGAGCTCCAAAGAACCCGGACGAGGCAAAGGAGCTAACTGGAACTCAAAGGTCTTCACGTCCTGCAAAGCTGGCAGTGCTTCACTCCTCCCTGCAAGTAGCGATGCACTTGTTAATATTAGCTTAACTTGCTACTATAATGACCCTTGTTACTAGTAACGGATGCACCTATATGCACTCGTGCTTCACTCCTCCCTACAACGAGTTTGGGTGATTCCAAAGGCCTGGCTTCGTCCGACACACCAACTCATCCCTCCTTAGATTCTTCTTTGACCCACTGGAGCACGGCCAAGAATTCCGGCGCCCCCGCGGTCGCTGGCCGAGGGTTGTAGGGGCTCAATTCCACCGTCTGGTAGAGGTGGGGTGAGTAGCGAGGGATGAAGCGCACCGTTTCCACTTCAAGGACCTGGGCTATCAGGTGAAATTGGACTGGAGGCTCAATTCACCCAGCAACGGGAGGCTCGATTCACCTCAATTCTGGGAACAGTGGAGGATGTTTCTTTTCACTGCCAAAGAATCATGTTTTTCCTAGGTGGCTATACTTTGAGACAACAAAGGTGATGACTCGCAGGCCCTGGGCAAGGGCAACTTGTCAACCTCTTCTTAAAAGTATCAGTTGCCTGGGATTGTCATCACATGCCATCACCATAGTTTTGATATTCCAAGGCATGTTCAATGGAAAGACCCTGAAAAGTCCTGAGTGAAGGGGAGTAATTCTTTCTGACATCCAATTTCAAGGAACAACTATAAAGAAACCTATCCGCGAAGCAACAGTTGCAAACACATATATTGAACACGTCCCTAAGCCCTGGGCCCTGCTCAGCCCTGCACACAATTGTTTCATCGACACCCTGCCCTTAGAAGGTCAACACCGTACCTGTCCTTTACATCTGAAGAACAATGTGTTTGATCACCGAAGTTTGATGGATGTTGATGTGTGTGACAAACATTGCATTCTTAACCAGTTTAAAGGGATCGTCAGATCTATCACCCTGCCTTTCTGTATTGGCCCTAAATGAGAAACATTGGAACCAGTTTCCAAGACACTTTCAACTAGCCGGGAATCGGGAATGGGATTTCTTATCATTTCGACATTCATGTCGGGCCCACTCCGGTCAAAAAGATCACTCCAGGCCGCCACCAATCGCAAAGCTTGGGGCTCTTGCGCCACGACTTCCGCCAACTCTGAGGCCGCGTCGATCTCCGAGCGCTCCACGGTCCGCACGCTGCCCAGCACTTGCACTCCGTGGCCGTGGTCGTCCCAGTCCACGAAGACCAAGGAACCCAACTTTTGAAGCTGCACATTGCCCAGGCTCATGTAGAAACCATTGCCCATGTAATCCTCAAATGAAAACTTGTCTGAAAAAAGCAATGGGAACACCAGAAAGTCCAGCAAAGTACCACAAAAATCCGCTGACCCCAGTCTAGGACAATGTACGCTAGCGTCAGCCGAGCGAGGCTGGCGTGTTCCTGATAGGGAGTCCGGTTAGCGGTTAGCGCTGTGCAGCCGTCGCATTGACAAACACTTGCCAACTGTTTGAAGGGAGAACATGTCACAAAATGTGAACAAACATGACAAAAGGTATATGTCCGTTTCAGACCGTCCATATTTTATTTGCCGCGGTCAAAACATTGCCCAGGATTTGGCCTGGAGCTTGCTCCCCCTCCTCCCTCCCAATAGCAGCTACTATTTACTCTGCTATTTATATTTGATTCTTTTTTGCCGTGTTCGTGTCAGGGTCCCGCACGCACACATGCACACAAAACAAATGAAATACTGTACAAGTTCAGCCGCGTCAGTGCACGAAAGGACACATTTTCCTGGTTGACCGGATCATCCAGGTCGGGGGTTTACGTGAGCACCTGTTGCAGCATACTCCGCATCGTCATTTGACCATCACCTGGCTACAAAAACAACAACCTGTATGGCATCGCCGGTGAGCTTTGAATAGCCTGAAGCGGGTACAGTATTAAATACCTGGTTTCTCTTATTTATTTATACTCTTCTATCCAACAAGCAAATCAATTTATCACATTGTTGCAGCCATCGCTCAATCCCCGAAACAAAGCAATTGGCAAGCAAGCAAGCAAGCAAGCAAGCAAGCAAGCAAGCAAGCAAGCA
>CAXAMN010025805.1:668794-693181 GCA_963970005.1 Durusdinium trenchii | reverse complement strand
GCAAGCAAGCAAGCAAGCAAGCAAGCAAGCAAGCAAGCAAGCAAGCAAGCTGCACAACATGAAAAAGCAGCAACACCCAAAGATCCGCTTGTAGTTTACATAGAAATAACACCCAAATAGAATCAAATAGATCCCAAAAGCATATGTATATATACTATATACTCATTGTTATATGTTGATAAACAGCAAACTCATACAATCTCAGTAAATCTCATGTAAATCTATCCAAGTTTCTGGCCAACAAATCAGTTTCTCGTTCAAGACCCGCACAAATCCTGGACTTCCACCTCGAATATTCATGTCTGCACCATGTTCGCTGCCAGTCCCGAAGTACATCATGTCTGCACGACAGATGACGGATGATGCTTTGGCGCCGATGGAGGAGGAGACCTCGGCTTCAGCTGAGGCAGAGAACTCCAGGTTCTGGCCCATCCTCTGGATTTGCCGTCGAGTAATGTACTTGGGACAGTTCCCAAAGGCCTCGGTGCGACGCAGGTCACATGTTCCGACACATTCAGTACCCCAACAACCCCAGGTCGAAAGGTCAACACATCATGATGAACCCTCAAAGACATGTCGTCCGATCATTCTGACACCCAAAAATAAACATAAATCAATGAAATGAACCTGCCTGGGTAATCTTGATCAAGAAGTGGCCATTCTTATCCACCTTCTCTATGACCTCAGTGTCTGCGATCAGGCAAAAAGAAACAAACCTTCACCACTTGAACTCGACAGAGAGAAGCCCTCGAATCATCCTATGGCATCCTATGACATCCCATGATGCCATGACCATAAAGAACATAACATGTAAAAAAGCAGTTAAAAAGCTTATACAACCATTACTCAGACACGACTTGACACTTTGTAGTATAGCATCAAACAAATCCAACGGAATCGTGTTCTTCCACCCTCCACTCGCCACTCCGAGTCCACTCGGAGTGGCAGAACCGAGCCGCCCCGTTGAAGCGATTCCTCCGTCTTGTCATGAAGTCGATGCTCACGGCGCCCACCCAAATCCCAGGTCTCACCAGGCCATCGACCTGGAAGGCAATGGATCCATGGGGTGCCCGGCCGTACAAGGAGCAGAGCTGTCATCTTCATAGCATAGCTGTCATGGCCAGCTTTCTTGAAATTGGGTTATACAGTTTGAAGTTATTTTAAAATGAATCAACATGATTCAACATGTTTAGCCTACACAGTAGCATGTATATAAGTAATGCTAGCAATGGGGACATGCAGGTGGGGATGCGCGGGTTTAACAACATTTAAATAACATCACCTTAATCCCTCAGAAACACAAACAAACAAAAACATGTCTTGCGCCGTTGTGGCCAATATGCGGACTTCTCGCCGAGCCACTGCGGCGCCATCGCGGGGATCCAGCGCAGCCTTCACCTTGATGTGCGTCCCCTCCGAGGTTTCGCAATCCGCGAAGCCCGGTGCGGCGAAGATCACTGAGGCCCACAAGGCCTTGGTCTCGGGGTCGAAGAAGCTGGCCATGAACTGAGGTTGTGGACCGACCATATCCTCAGTTGAGGCCAGGCAAGCAGTGAGGCGCCTTGATCTGTACGGACATAATGTGTTAGATATTGTTAGGTTGATACAGAGAATTTGGAAAAAAAAACGAACACGTGCTGGTGCTTCTGAAGATCCCGGTAGGAACTAGGAATGACCTTGTGATAGATATGAGGCCCCATTTCATCCGAGGTGTGAACGGTTCCCTGCTTGCGCTGGAGAATCCGCTCGCCATCGTGCCAAGGTTGCGCCAACGAACTTGGAAGACCCATGGCGTCCAGTGCCGCGTCTGGTTGCGAAACACAGACTGGATGAGGCGACGAAAAATCGGTCTTCAACGGAAGAAAGGCGGGCAACTTTTGGGCCTGGACAACTTCAGGTGTGGAGTACAAGGTCGTTCGGCAGCGGCACAGAAACGGTTTAGAAGCTTCTTCAGCTAGCTTGGTCTCCAGTCTGAGACTTCTAAACAACCTCCTCCAACATGGAGTCTGGATGGGGTCATGGATGCCCGGAGCGCGGCTTCGGCAACGGTGTCCGGTTCAGCATCCAGGCCCACCAGGCTGATGGTCATGTCGACACCCCCCTTCAAGGCCAACAAGGTCAGCATGGTTTGAGATAGGAGGCATTGGGAGACCGGTCTCCCTCTAATAAACCCTAGGGATCCAGTCGTACCTTCTCAGGTTCGGTGATTGGAGACACTGTTATGTAGGTTTGGAGGGAAAGGTGATGACCTGATGATGGATGATGAGGTGATGACCGTCAGATCTGATGGACGATGGATGGGATTCTGTGTGAATTTGGACGATGGTTGAACCATGATGAGAACCATGAGAGCTTAGCATGTAAAACATAATTTTTACATAGTATAAAGAAAGGACATATTTACAATTTTCTGGGGGGCAAATGGGCTTGATTAATAGGGAGGTTTGCCAAGGAATATGTTTATTAGGGTGAGGCCAATGTGGAAATTCAGGTTTTAATAGGTTTTAAACCAAAGTGTATTCTGGGCTTGATTAAAATGGGGAGGTTGGTTAATCCTTCATGTCAACATTAGGTGTAAAACCAACACTTCTGGAAAGTTTGACTCTCAATCTTCTGGAGCCTCCGTGTCTGGTTTGGAGACTCCGATATTGTAATTGCAATTCTTCCGCACTGCATGTGCTTGTGGCTCAGGAGTCAAACTGCACTCCCACTTGTTCACCTTGTTCATGCCCCACACAGTCACAGCTACCTTTTGTTGCGCTTGAAGACGTTTGACATTGTCTGCCATTGAGTTGTGTGGGAACACGGACTCCTGTGATGCTTGGTCGCGCGTACGGTTGCGGACCAGGTATGTGTGTATTGCAAGCCACTGGTGATACGACGAACCGGCTCTGCCAGGTTTGGCCCGTATGGCCCCACACCAAATACCAATGGGGCGCCCTTTGATTGAAATAAACCACGTGTGCTAAATCTTCAGAACTCCTAGGAATATTTTGGCCCACACCATGGTGGCCAAAGCTTCCAGCAACTCCGAGGTGTGCGAAGCAAAGCGCTCCTCCATTCCTGCCTCGACCGGAAGCACCGCGTCCTGGTGACCCAGAGCAGCTCGGAACGTGCCGAGTTCGGCACACAACCATCCAAAGGGCTCCAAATACATGTTTAGCTTGGGTCATCCTGGATCCTGCTATGACCAATACAACGCAACATACTATGAAGCAGCAACCGTGATCTGTGCAAGCAGTGTACATCAATATACACAGGCCAAGCAATCCGACAAGCTTTGCTCCTAGATCTCATGTGCATGTATATTTTCGGCGTTGTTTCCCTTTCCCAGCCACCTGACCCTGCTATCATATCCAATTTAGCACCCTTCCTGCTCGGATCCTTCAGCATGTCACAGACCGATCTGGTCTGACACGTCTCTGTTTTGCTGCTCGGGTCTGACACACCAGTCACGATCCTCAACCGGGCGGATGGGCTCTGATCCTCCCGACGGCGCAGGTCCTCACCTTCAAATCTCCTTCTTGCACAGCGTGGGGCTTCGAAGCCTGTTTGGGGCACCGTTCGGGTGGTTGTTCCCCAAGCCCCCAAGAGGTCTACACGGTGTATGTCTACATGTCTTCCTCTTCCAGAACAATGAGCCATGTGAGAGCGACCTGTTCATGACGGCAAACTTCTTGATGATTATCCGTCAAGACTTTACCCAGATTCTGATTATTGATAAATGTATGCTAACAATACGTTGCCTGCAGAGCCTTGGGACCCTCATAGGTACGGGCAGTAGGGTCAGGAGTCCCAAACCTATGACCTATTGGTTTCGAGGGTATTTGACGCCCTTTTTCCGCTTGACAGCCGTCACCACCTCACCTGTGCAGATGTGGCCACAGTTGGCTCAGCGCGAGCCTGGAAAAAAGAAGAAAGAATTTGGTCAGGGGGGCTCTCATGGGCACCCGACTTCTATGTCCATCCTGTGATTTGATGTTTCGCTTCAAGTCATCTAACTGATGTATCCAACCGATGTCTAATGTCAGGATGTGACAAACGACCCTCAAACCCTACAAACACCGTCCAGCCCTACAAAGCGCATCCGTCCAAAACAGTCTCGACACTAGTCTCGACGGACGGCTGCTGAGCCAGCTGGCCGAGGAAAGGAAGGCCAAACAGAAAGGAAGCACAGCAAAAGGACCTAGGACCCAAACATGACCTCTATTTTGAAGATGGGAAAAGACTACCCTGTTTGGGGTGGTTGGTGGTCTTAAATAGAGGTCACTCCGGGTCTAGGGATGATACACTCCGACCCAGTAACATGGTGGAACACACCCTGTCTGCCAAAAAAATGAGTCGTCGTTTCATGGGCTCTCTCGCCCGACTCGCGAGTGGGGCTCGGGTAGCCTACGAAAGGCTGGCTCTTTGGGGGTCAGTCACTTTCCCATGCAGCTAGGTCCGAAGTCCGTGGCACCGACCGTACGGACCGAGTGATCCGGAGAGAAACCGAGTCTCGGTGAGAAGAAGTTTGCAAGAGTTCTTCCATCAACAGGAGTGCTTTTGAATGGGTAAAAGGGAAGGGATAAAGACATGATAATGTGATGATTGGTGCAAAGCAGTTCCCTTCAAAGTTCCCATCACGGTCGGCCAATGCGCATGGGCGGCGTTTGGGCACAAAATACATTGCTGAGAAAGACAATGGAGCACTCAGTAGAAGCAAAGCTGCCAAGGGAAATTGAATGGACATCAAGACTGCATTGTTAGGTAGGAAATCAGCAGTGCACAGCATCTCGCAAGCACCTTCTTTTGGAGCAACACTTGCTCGGCCCTCTCAATCTAAGCCAGGTGGGGCTTGCATAAAGCTATAGCTATATCTCTCACTATATTTAGCAAGTGAGACACAGATCATGGCCAAGGCTACAACAAATACATCAGGGGCAAAACTGTACAGTGAAATAGATCCTACTCTAAAGCTGCCCACATGCCATGGCGCATTGTTTCTGTATTATCCCAGGTCGTACAAGAACATCGAAAGCGTCGAGTCCAAAGCGCAGGGTTTCTCCAGGCACTGTGGCAAAGCCAAGCCGCGTTAGATGGGATGAACATGCTGAGGGATCCAACTGTGATTTCAAGAGTAGATGAGACAAACCTGAGAGTTGCTTGGCATGTCTGATTAACCTAAACCATTGCTCAATGATTTTGGTCATCTACTCTGAAATCAGCCGAGTGAAAATGTAGCTTCTGGCGAACACAAGGATGCAGGTTGATGCAGGTTGAAGGGCTCCAAAAACTGCCAAAGTGCAAACCATTGGCAATGGCCCCGCTGTTCCACATGCTCGAGCCACTCCCTTCTTCATTGTCGACTGTCCTCTTTAGACAGTCTTTTGCGCTGGGGTCAAGTAGTCCAAAATATGTTTAGTTCTTGAGACACATGAGTGTGTGCATGGATGTGTGATTTTACCAATCATCAAAGTATGTATTGGCAAGTAATGGCAAGTACGTACAGTTTTGTCAACTTGCATTTGCTGTCCTGGAATCGGGAACACGGCACTTTTCAGCTTAGGAGATTCACTCAGTTTTGGGAAACAAAAAATCACCCGATCCAGAAAAACCAGGTCAATCATTTTCTCCTCCTGTCACATCCAAGGTCTTGTAGTCCTCTGAGCCTCAGATCCAAGGCCTTGCAGTCATCCTGTCTTTATCGTTGTACATTCCTTCACTTACTCTCCTCCCTTGCATTCAGACGTCGCATTTGGGATCGAACCTTCAAAACCTCCCTTGCGTTCCTCCCAATCGCATTTGCTCATCCATCTCCTTTTCAAACCTCAACGACCCTTCAAACAGAATCAAAGTCACGTCTCGATTCTGCTATTTTTTATGTCAGAGCGTATGTGAGCGTCAGTCTCTTGTACACAACATTCGCATGCGCACGCATACAATTCAATATGACATGTGGACGCTGCAGAATGCTGCAGATGCATTTGGTTCAATCGACCCAAAATGTCTAAAGTTTGCTCAAATCCGATGCCCTCAATCACAGATTCCCAATGCAAAACTCTATCGCGTTGTCTCCCAGTCGACTTTGAACACACTGAACGCTACCCGGATTGTTGTCTTCTTTTTTGCATTTAATTCCCGCACGCACGCCGCGTTCCCCCACGGCACTGCCAGCTTGCCGAACGTCTTGAGGTTCTTCAGAAGTGCAAAGTAAGGTACCCAGCTGTTTCATGGGTAAGACAAGCTATTAAATACTGTGCATACTGCCTTTCAGGTCTAAGTCTGATTCGGGTCTTCAATCGAGGTCTTCCCAAATGTTCACCAAGCACCACTGGAAACCACACCCCAGAAGGGGTCAAGCCACCCTCACGTTCCGCAAGCGGCCAGCTGTGTTGAAAATGATCGTTGCAGTGACCTGCTTGAAAGACCTGACCCTGCCTCTCCCATGAAACAGGAGACGAAAGATATTGGACTTGATGTAGTTCTCTATTTAAAAAGCCTTCAATGTTCCTTTATGCTCTTTTCATGCGTTCCTCGATTCCTCAGTTCATCCTAGAGTTTCTCCAGCATTCTGCCGGCTCATTGCATTCTCTGCGGGCCTCTGCTGGCGTCGTTGCAGCTGCACTTTCCTCTGCTGGCGTCGTCGTGTTCTTCGCACACGCAACAGAAAAGGCATTCTGGCATATTCTGGCTGAAATTGAGTATTTCGTAGGTCGGTGGGTCGCAATTTACTATTTCAAACCTTCACCCATTCTGGATTCCAAAGGGAGTACCTTGCTTCCACCGTCGTTAAGTGGATCTGGCAGCCTTTATGGGGCTCCCGGACGTCCGCAGCCGAAAAAGACGCATGGACGATGGTGGTAGTACAAACACATACAAACACTACCTAGGCCTCCAGTCGTACCGAAGCTGAGAAGGTGGGACTGGGGTGGGTGCCGGGCTCCAGTCATACCGAAGCTGAGGAGGTACGACGTATGAATGAAACACCCAGTACATCCCATTACGTGAAGGTTTGCTGAGCTTGCTACAGTTTGGTGAACCAGGATCCGGCGTCGTCGCGTCGTTTGTCTTTGTTCCTCTTGTCTCCGCATTTGCTTCAGACTGCTACCACCATCTATGCAACCCTTAGGTGATGATTGATCCTTATGACTCATCTCATGAACGCTCTAAGAAGCTCTAACATCCTGCATGTCAGCGTGTCTGCGCGAACTGTCAAAGGGGCAAACAAAATCTGCTCACATACCAAGCCAAGATCTCAATCTCGTCATTTTTGGGCCCCCCTGAAAAAAATAACGAAGGCCCCACACCAGTGATTTTGGTCGTTGCAACCACTGCTTGCCATACTGCAACCACTGCGGCCGCTCCACCTTCTTTCGCTTCTTCGACTTTTTATCACCTCCATTCTGCTGGAGGACGAGGGGGGGCGACGGTGCATTCATGTGTTTCCCAAGCTCAGTGGACCAGTGGAAGCAACACTGCAAACTGGAAACGCTTTCTCCGGTGTACACTTAGAGATGGGAAACACCGACGTGTTTCAAGGGGCATGCAGCTGTTGATGGGTGTTGATTCGCGAAGAATGCAGCACGTGAACGAATATCCGAAAAGCGCTGTCACTGCTCTGGCATAGATCCTCACCCTGATCATCCAGCCACCGCGAGCGACCGCGAGCGACCGCGAGCGACCGCGAGCGACCCGTGCCTTTGGCTTCATCCTGGCGCGGTGTTGGATGGTGTTGGGGAGGGGTGAGGATTCATCAGCTAGTTCTAACTGGTAGTGTTACGCGTCTCACATGTCGGATTGTTTTGGACGTGGGTTCAATAGATTACCTATACAATCCTATACAGACCCTTCCAAGTTCAGCCGTACCCAGGTGTCTTCTACAGAGGGTTGGCAGTGGTCCCTGCGATGTGGATAGGTGGATGGTCACTAGCCAACTTGCCGTCTTGTCGTTTTGCTACTTTTGTTCGAGTCGCCGAGTCGAGGACGAGGACGTCAGCTGTCACAGCCGGAAGTCAATGAATGTCGACTATTGCTGTAGATTATATATGATGATTTCAAGCCCCAATATGAAGACGTGTCTTTTTCCAATCCAATTGGCGGATATATCAATCAACTGTCTATGCTTAAAGAACTTGAGCAACATAGAGTTGCCGCCAAGGTTTCTTCCACTGAAACTGCCAGTCTTCTCTCGACCAGGCCGCCATGCCTTCTCTTTCCGCTTCTTCTTCGAAGATTCAGCTCCTGCTGTTTCAGAAGGACCCTCCAGATTCAGCAGGAGCTTGTTCCAAGGCTCATTTTCCACCCGTTGGACCCACCAAACCCGCTTGAAACCACTCCCCCATCCAACCACTTCGGAGAGGGTCCCTGGATTTCGTCGCAAACAAAGTTGGACTACGCAACCACTGGGTGTCACTGGATTTGTGGGCACACATTGCCACACGACAAAATAATGCAACTGTTTTCTTTCACTATATAGTCTTGGCTTAGAAAACTCAATTTATCTCAAACCGGAGGAGTCCTGCCAAGTGCACCTGATTCACCCGTCTTGACCCACCAGGCTCGGGAGCCTGCTGCGCCATTGGCCGCGGCGGGGCGTGGGACTGCAGCCGCTTTTTCTCCGTTGTCGGCCTGGGGTTGTAAAAACTCCCTGGAAGAATGGATTAGTAGAAGATATAGGATTAACGAAATGGATGCCAAAGTTATCACAGTTCACTGCATTTCAAGATTGTCCATGCATCGTAAAATAATGAACTGATCGATCTCTTTCGTGCGATGGAACACCGGAACAGCGGATGGGAAAACACCGTTGGTCTAACAGTCTAACAAGTTGGAGTCCAAAAGTGGGTCTGACCACGGGAATTCAGACACTCCACGATATCATCCATCAACCCAAGACAATCTTGCTAAAGCAGCAAGCCAAGCCAAGATGTTATGAAAACACTATGGTAGAAACCATCTACAGTACCAAATTATTCTAAATACACACCTTAGGTCAACTTGCTTCTGAAACAGGCCCTTAATTGTGGATCTCAATGGTACACTGTTGAGATCTGTTGAGTGCACCATAGTGCACCCCAGCGGCACAAAGAACCCATGGCTTCATCTCCCAGAATATGTAGTTAACCTTATAGATAGTTACATGATATTAAATGAACTATAGACTATAGAGTCTAGACGCCTGGTCCGGCACTGGCAAGCATCTACGTTTATGAAGTGTGTTCTTGAGACTTCCATGACTGCATCAACTACAGCAAGTCTGTGGCCATCCCCACCTTCGCAGTCCCCGTCGGCGCAGCCACAGTCGGCGCTTCTGCCAAGGCGGATGTCTGCTCAGAAGGAGCAGTGGCTGGAACCACTGGAACTGCTGCAGCTGGGACTCCATTCACCGGCCTTGGACGAGAAGAAGCGTGCAATGTCCAGATAATGACGGGATTGGCCATATCGGTAATATGGATATCTGGTGTCTCGTGCAAAGCGGATCAAGGGATGAGGGAGTTTTTGAAAGCTATTCAAGAGACGTGGTTAGAAGGTTGTCTAGGAGATAAGGTGCTCTCTGACCTGAAATCTGAGCCTGAAAGCTGTCAGGATGGGTAGGGAACTGGTCTTGAGTGGCAGAACTACCTGCGTCTCTGCTCGAAGAACTGAGACTCGGACATGTTCGGATGGGTCTTCTTCCACCATTCCACCTGGTCAAGCTGACAACTCTGGTCTGCTGGATGCTACATGTATTGTCTGCAACGGGTGCTTGTTCTGAAGAATCTGGAAATCACCACGAGAGGTTTGAATGTCTTTTACATCAACTAAATTGTTCATTTAGATTGAGCTCCGTATTATGCTGTTAACAACTGTGCAAACGCAATAGTAATAGCTGTGGCTCAAAAGCTAGGGTACCATCCAAACCCACTGGCAAAAAGAAACAACACCAAACTATACCAAACTTATCGGTTTCTGGATCTCCTGCATAGAGTCATTTGGGTTCGTCAAACGGAGTCGAGAACAACTGCAAAGACTCTGATTTCGCAGGAATCGTTGATGGTTTCATGGCGTAAACATGTGCCAAACGCACAGCCATGGCAGTGGGTGTGTACTGACACTTAGGCCGCTCATACTCTGTTTGCGACTGTCTTACCGACCCCTGAAAACCAGAACCTCTGCACAACTGTCCTAATCAGAACCCCATGCGGAAAACAAAACAATAGTAATAAAGTCTTCTGGATGTGGATGTCAACCGGCCATTGATCCAAGGAGAGTCAGTCCAATCACAGTGACAATGGATGTTTGATGACTTTGTCCAACATGATTGTTCCCACAACATGTCATGTGTTTCCAAAGAGTTGGGCGGTGATCAGCCGGTCAAACCTGAAATCAGCAAGCTTTCTCGAAACCCTGTGCCACAGCTTTCCGGAACCAATCCGACTGTTTGATAGAATATTAATTACTTGCTTGTATATACTTGTATGTGTACTATGTACCAGCTGGCATTCCGATTTAGGGAACGTAATTGGATCTACAAATTCCACCTGCTACCTGTATTGCAATATTCTTCTCCCAGTACCACATAATGCTAAACAACAATGCCGTGGCATGTTGTAGGCTGGCGTCTCACAACCTGGCGGCTACCATGGTAGCTAGGTGCCAAGCATACTCTTGGAACGTCATCTTGGTGAAGTCAGGTGTGTCCTGGAGTGAGGCAGCAGTCCATGCCAGCCAATCTCTTGTCCAAAGACGTAGACGTATGCTGCGGGGTGCTGCCGAGGTCCAACGAGATGGTCTGTACCAAGTGTCATTGTTCCATCTCCGTAGGCTACACACCGAAGAGTCATGTGTGCCACACCCGGGGTCTTCAATGAACGTCACGGACACCGAAAAGAGTCGGTTTGGGCGGCGTTCATTGTTCGAGGTCGGTCCCCTCTTACGGTATCATGTGTGGCACAAAACACATGACAAACAAACCAGTGAAAATCCATCAATTTCATTGTTGCCTTGACCAATCCTGGGTGATCTACCCATAGTTCACCACTTTGAGGCACCCTGAGAGAAAGAGGAGCGCACCACTGTTTTGGGGGGGGCATGTGTTCTTTGGACATCCCTTTTGACCAACCTCTGCAGTTCTGCTTTTTCCGGCCACGGCGCCACCATGGCTCCTGCCGACTCCGCCTTCGAGTCCGCTCCCTGATGAGAGCACCGATGGATGGGATGGGTGGAGATCTACATGGAGGACATAGCCTGTGGCCCTGCTCCTGTTGAACTCTGGACTATCTGCTATCCTCATATGCGCTGCATATATACAGTGTATATATATAATAGATATCATCCAAACTCGTCTATGTCTATACTTCTATACATTTGTTCATTTTTTCAACATGTACTTCACAAGCATCTTTTCGTCTTCCAGCCTCACCGCGGGAACTGCCGCCGCAGGCACCGGCACTGGCACCGGGCTTGGGCCCGAGCCTGACACGCCACGCTGGATGTTCCCTGCCGCTCACTACAGCAACCAATGTCAACCTGAAGCAAAAGAGAAGCACAAATCCAGAAAGTACTCGCCACCTCAGTTTTGTTGGAACCTTCTGGGGATATGGTATACCTCACTGGGGACGGGGCACGGTGTTTTCTACGGTCTCCGTTTACATCTGTCACAGTATGTCACAGTCGACTCTTCGGCTCCCGGCGACTGCGGCTCTGCCTGTTGTCGTCGACCGGTGGGACGGGGAACTCGACCGGTCGCTGGGAGGTGCTGGAGACTGGAGATGCTAATTGACCTGCTGAGGAAGTAAATGTTGATCCAAAAGAGACCTGAAGAACCAGTAGAAGATGGAAAACAAGTCACAGAACCCCTTGTAGGATGCATCAGGAAGCGGTTTAATGCGCACCGAATCATCGGAAAACTACTGCAAATCAGTGCAAGTCTCCTTCTATCATGATCAACAGAAAAGGTTCTGACAGTGAAACTGGGCCAAACCAATCAGACCGAGATCACAATGCCATTAGCACAGATCCCAGCTGGATAACCAGTGATGTGTTTTATATCAGTTTCCAGATTCGTTTCACGATGGCTCGAACCACAGATTCTAGGAGAAGGTGTTTTTGTATTGGAAGAACCAAAAGAAAACCTGTCGTACATGTCTACCATATAATACACCATGACGATTGATCGTTAAACATAGTTGCACATTTAACGCATGTTAAACTATAAACCCTCCAAACCTCACTGATCAAGTCTCCCCACCCCCGTGTCCGCTGGGTCTCCGATCCTCTCTCCACTGGTGGAGCCCTCAGGTGAAGCCAAGTGACCAAGGGTGTCAATCCGGCTTTAGCGGATCGGTAATTGAAATACACATGCCGCATGCCATGTATTGCCATTTGTTTGATTTTCCTGATTTTGACCTGATCCGCTGATAAAACCACTGATTCCAAGCGAGCAAGGGTGCATCAAAACAGTTTCTGCCAAATCACCGCAATCCTAGTGATGCCAATGATTCATCAGCCATGTCAATGTGGCTCCCCAGTTCTCAGTGTCAATGATTCTGACGCATACCTTGAAATCGACTCCCTCGACTGTTGAGCCAAGCGACCACCCAAGCACCTGGGAAATGTCGTCAAATGTTCACAGTGAAGTGCATGGAATTGACAGGATGTCACTGCTGGCAGAAAATTATGTTTTAAAGGCAATGTCTCGGTGATGCACGTCCTCGCGAGGAAACTCCACAAGCATCCACAAGCATCTTCTAGCAGGAAGCTGCCCCCCCAAACCTCTCTCCACCCTCCAGGCCTGGGGGCGCTGTTGGTCCAGAAGGCTCGAAGGGCGAACCTTTGCAGCGGAAGGCGGTCCGGAGGTTGAGGAGCTGGGCCCATGGGGAAGGAGATTCACCCCCATAGTGCCATAGGTGAGGGCTGGTATGTCCGTGACATGAGGCTCAAGGAAGCTAAGAAGTATAGATAGAATGTAGAATCTGGACGTAATATCAATTCAGTCCTTCTGGGCAACGTCTTGCAATCGTTTGTCTGCGTTCGTCTAAATCGTATAGATTGTCAAAATGATCCAATGCCAATGACCTGCGATGCTGCTGCTACTGCTACTAATGCTATTACTGATGATGTACTGTATCCGGCATTGAGGTGTCACTCTCGGTGGTTCACTTCTGGCAGTTGCTCCAGGAATTGTGCCACTGCCAAATGAACAAGGTACAACTTACATGCAACTTGTCAGGATCATTTCTATCTGAGCAAATTATTGCTTGGTTCAATGAGCGCAGAATTTGACCTGATGTGCCCAGAAACAGCTGGGTAAAACTCGCAAGATTGTCCATAAATTGATCGCGATCTTCGCATAGATTGCTTCGACACTGTCAAGGACTCTACAAGATCTACCCCCCTCAAAACTCTTATAGGCTCCATTGTGAAGGTACTTTAGGGCAAACACCCATGTAGTAACCCACCACTTGAACCTTTGAATCCTTCAAGCCTTGAGAAGGGTATATTGGCTGAAGCTTGTCTTCCAAGCGTGTCGTCCAAGGGTCAATAAACCCTACAAGGTTCTATGGCATTCTATGGTTTCGGTTTTTGTTTAGGCTCCGGCTGGATCCGGGAGCCATCGAAGGCCTCATCCGAACAGCGAAGTCCATAGCTGCTCAAACAAGTTGCGGAAACAAAGGATGCCGATGAATCGTTAGCCCAAGAAATGATAGGCAAATTACAAAATGGTCATGCATGGTCTCCAAACACATCCAAACTATAATGTTCCACGATCCCGGGGATAAATTTGAAGATGAAGTGCTGGGCAAATGAATGACCATGCATTCATAGGGTCAGGATTGCTCAGGGACAAATGTAAACCCCTCCAATTGGGTATTACACATCAGAGTCCAAATCAGCAGTCATATATAGTAATCATAGAGTGGGTAGTACTCCAATCACGATAGACATGGGTTGACACCTGTGTCATGTAGAAGATGGAAAACAACTCAATGAACCCCTTCTAGGATGTATCAGGGAGCAGTCGAATGCACTCCGAATCTCCTTCGTAGATGATCATCAGAAAAGGTTCTGACAGTGAAACTGGGCCAAACCAATCAGACCGAGATCACAATGCCATTGCACAGATCCCATCTGGATAACCATTGATATGTTTTATATCAGTTTTCAGAGTCGTTTCACGATGGCTCGAACCACAGATTCTAGGAGAAGGTGTTTTTGTATTGGAAGAACCAAAAGAAAACCTGTCGTACATGTCTACCATATAATACACCATGACGATTGATCGTTAAACATAGTTGCACATTTAACGCATGTTAAACTATCTCACTGATCAAGTCTCCCCACCCCCCGTGTCCACTGAGTCTCCGATCCTCTCTCCACTGGTGGAGCCCTCAGGTGAAGCCAAGTGACCAAGGGTGTCGATCGGCTTTAGCGGATCGGTAATAGAAATACACATGCCGCATGCATCCGCATGCCATGTATTGCCATTTGTTTTTTGTTTTCCTGATTTTGACCTGATCCGCTGATAAAACCACTGATTCCAAGTGAGCAAGGGTGCATCAAAACAGTTTCTGCCAAATCACCGCAAATCTAGTGATGCCAATGATTCATCAGCCATGTCAATGTGGCCCCCCAGTTCTCAGTGTCAATGATTCTGACGCATGCCGTGAAATCGACTCCCTCGACTGTTGAGCCAAGCGACCACCCAAGCACCTGGGAAAGGTCGTCAAATGTTCACATGAAGCTCATGGAATTGACAGGATGTCACTGCTGGCAGAAAATTATGTTTAAAAGGCACATGTCTCGGTGATGCACGTCCTGGCGAGGAGAACATGCAGGTTATCTTCGGACCAAACTCCACAAGCAGGTTATCTAGCAGGAAAGCCATTAGGAAGCCGCCCCCTCCAGGCCTGGGGGCGCCGTTGGTGCCGCGGTCGAAGGTGCAAACCAGGCAGCAGAAGGTTCGAAGGGCGAACCTCAGCGTTGCAGCTGTCCAGAGGAAGGAAGATTAAATAAAAACATAAATTGATCGGTACAACTTACATGCAACTTGTCAGGATCATTTCTATCTGAACAAATTATTTGACATGATGTGCCCAGAAACAGCTGGGTAAAACTCGCAAGATTGTCCATAAATTGATCGCGATGTTCGCGTAGATTGCTTCACCACTATCATGGACTCTACAAGATCTACCCCCTCAAAACTCTTATAGGCTCAATTGTGAAGTCAGCTACTTTAGGGCAAACACCCATGTAGCAACGCACCACTTGAACCTTTGAACCCTTCAAGCATTGAGAAGGGTATACTGGCTGAAGCTTGTCTTCCAAGGGTCAATGTTCAGTCTATGTAAGTTTGGCAGGCTGCAGCTCAACCAGAGAAAGGCAATTATCAGTTGTCAGTCAACAGTCAAACCCTACAACGTTCTATGGCATTCTTTGGTTTCGGTTCCATTCAGGCTCTGTTCAGGCTCCTGCTGGATCCGTAGGGAGCCATCCAAGGCCTCATCCGAACAGCGAAGTCCATAGCTTTTCAAACAAGCTCATTTTTATTTCAGTTACTTCAAACAAGCTGTGGAAACAAAAAATGGCGATGAATCCTTAGCCCAAGAAATGATAGGGAATTTGTTCCACGGTCATTTGAAGATGAAGTACTGGACAAATGAATGAGCCATACATTTACAGGATCAGGATTGGTCAGGGACGAATGTACACCCCCGCAATACACACGTAGAGTCCAGTTCAGGAGTCATACATAAAGATGGATATATAATTATAATATTGTATGATATGGCAATCATAGAGTGGATAGTACTGTCAATTTGGATTTGAGATGGACATCCGATGGTCCATCCTCAGTTCCTGAGAAAGGTGACTGCTTTCCTGTCGCATACAAGCGGGGCACGATGCCTCAAGCCATACTGGGAAGATCCTCAAAAACCTATCCTTGGATTAATTTCAACCATAGTTGCATCCCCTTCTTTTACCAGGTCTTCAGTGACCATGTTTTGCAACCCACCTGCCAAGCTCCCCCACGGCGCTACTGCCGGAGGAGGGCCAGGGATAGGCCTCACTTGCGGCTTCTGGACAGGGAGGTGCACCCTCTCAGACCATGGGCAACACGACATGTTTCACGGTAGACAAGGCAGTGTAGCAGACCAACCAAAACGACTTGGTCCTGCAATGAAACGTGGCACAGAGTGGATCCCGTAGGTGCTGTGGCGTTTCATCAGTAATGAACATGACCGAGTCCACCAGACTCGTCCGAAGACCTCCATGTTTTGGGACCCCAAAAACGCGTGTAAAGCTAATTAGGCGCCAAACGCTGGAGCAAAATGTCCACCATGTGGTGCAAACGCATCACCTGGGTCACAAGCGGATTGATTTGGGTTGAGAAAGGCATACATTAACGTGACTACTTTTGGAAGACCCTTACTATGTACCTAGATCTTCTAGTAAACATTGTTTAGGAGGGTCTTCCACGATCAGTTGGTCTTTTTGTGGTAGAGGTTCAAGAATGCATAACAAGAAGTTCCAAAGGAATTGATGCAAATTGTAACTAGAAGCTCCAGGGCCGTTGCGATGATCAACCCAATCAATGCTCAAATGGCGGGATGATCTTCCCAGAATGCCACATCACTCCACTGGGCGTCCCTGCGCGGGACACTTGCTGGTAACAGCTCATCCTCAAACAGGGCGTGTGCCACTCAGCATACTTAGACAGGGCCCCCCTGTCTAAAGGGGGGGTGGACATTGCGAGGAGTCCGGCTTGCTGACTTGGGGGCTCAACAGGCTCAACCGGTGTCCTTTTTCTTACCCACAGCCATAGTCCTGTTGTTGGACGACAAAATCTCATGCAGGCCAGGAGAAGCAAGGCAGCTTTCGGGTGCTTCCGTTCCACAATCCTGCTCAGCAGGCAGCAAATGAAGCCGTGCACGAGCGTAGATGAAAGCAGCAAAGCAGCCAGCAAAACCGAGCTTTTAGCAATCTGACAACTCTGGAAATCGTATATCCTACAGAACCTGCTCAGCTGGAAAGTATATACCGGTGTATGTTACCTTAATTGGGGTGTGGGGAGCCATTTTATAGATATAGGGTATGATTGACCATCTGAGCCATCCTACACGAGGATGAATTTTATAAGCATTCAGCATTCATGTTCTTGGTGGTCTTTGCTGACTCGGAGATTGATCGGGATGGGGAGTAACCAGCCTATTCTTGCCACACACCTTCTCAAGTTGTCTTGCCAACTTCTCAAAGTACATTCCTGGGCCCTCACCATGCAAGGCTCGTAGTTCTTGGGGTCCTCCAAGTAGACCTCAAGGTGTCAGATTCTCAGCGATCCGGTGGCTAAGCCCTCGACTGCTTCCCTATTATAGCACCGGTTCATTCGGTTCATCCCTTTCGACATGTCTAGATCAGCCAGAAAGACCCACAAGCAAACTCGTGTTGAACTCTGCCCTTTTCTACCTTTAGGAACTCCTTCAAGCACTTGATGACCTTTTTTTTTGCAGGTTGTTTTAACCACTCGACCGATTCCACGGCGGAAAACGGACGTGCATTTCGTGCAGCCCAAGGTGCTCGGACATCGAAGTGGGTGCAGAGTTCGGCGCCAACCTTTTGGGAGAAAAATGGCTGCTTCCAAGGCGTAAGTGGGGCCGTCATTGTTTCATATTGTTCCGCCCCTTCCATGAACTTTAGGCAAAATCTTGTGACTATAGAAACTATTGAAGGACTTCCTCTTCCCGTGTCTTGTTGGGAGTCCACTTGCTCCAATCGATGTCGATTAAATTGGGAAGCAGCTCATGCAATGGCCAAAGCAAGGTACCTGCTGTGGGATGTACATCGTCTGGGATTCTTGAATGGTATGTTCTTGCAGATTCTTTGACAAAGCTCCATGCCAAAATCTATGGCATGCATCTCTCTCTACAGCCACCAGCCACCAACAGTGGTTGAATAGAATTACAAATACTGGTGATGAGAAAACGGCTGAGAATAACCGCTTCAAACCTGATACTGTAGTCTGAGAGCTTCAATGTTAGCCAATCTCGAGAATACAGTCAAGGGCTTCCCGTGCTGTGTGTCAAACAAAGTCCGCCACCGGACCTGATAAGACAGTTCTTGTCCATCTCTGGCTGCAGTGACCTCCCAACTTCGCACGCGTTGCTCCACCGCAGGTTCAGTCAGAGTACGCCAACGGTGGAGCGCCAAGGGCGACTGCCGGGGGTGCACATTCAGGTGGGCAACCGTTCACCAGAAGAGGTACGTACAAGACATCCTTCTGCTTGGTTGAGCCTATCAAGCTTAAAAAGTGGAGGGGTCGACCCTGCGACAATTGTGGTTGATCCAAAGGACCACTGGATGCCGTCCGTGTGTGCTAAGACAAAACTGTGTTGGACAAGTAGGACCAGGACGCCGCTGTAGACCATGTTCAGTAGAAGGGATCTAGGAAATTCTACTTGGTTCCTCTAGAACAAAATGTATCCACCAGGTAGGAGTTTACAACATGTTTGGATGATTCGGTGGGCAACCTTGTTGCATCTCACCGCAAATGCAAGGAGATCGCAACTTCTGCAGGAACCTGGCATCCGATCATCTCTGATGAGTAGGCCTCAAGTAGCCATGCGCATGAGCAAAATCCAGTGTATTGCAGTGCAAACATTCAAGTGACCCCCCCACACCCACGCACACACAGTCCCCTCCCAACAGGCTTCTTGAATCCTCTACAAAACAAGGGATATACTTTACCCATCAAAAAGAGAATCTCGTTGTCATCAGCAAATGTTCAGCACACTCAGACTCATCATGTCATCCTGATAGACACCACGAGCGCCTGTCGCCCCTCGTCCAAGGGATTGCGGAGGTAGCTCACCTCTCTGCGCATTGGAACACACAACTAGACTACATACATTAAGAGCGGGAGGCCAGGTAGGTGGTGCAAACGGAAAACGCAAAAAAGATGGTCTGCTTGGTAGATGCAGGACACATGAGCCACTCTAAAAACCTGGAGTCACTCCCTATGTCGTATCACTTTCCTTGCGCGAAGCCTTACGCGCTGCTTACGCGGCCCTCACTTTTGCTTACGCAAAGCAAACTTCGGAAATGCTTACGTGAAATGCTTACGCAATCATACGCAACCCAGGGTTTTGCTTACGCGGAATTCGATATGACAAGGTCCTTACTTAAGATGTAAAGGCAGGTTTTTAGAGCGGCTCACATGTTATATATAATTGTGTGCAAACGTAGCCTCCACATAGCTAAGCAGGATGATGGGATGATGATGATGATACTTGCAGAAAAGTCCTGACCTCCGGCATGACCACGTCCTGCAATCGTAGCCATTCAACCTGAGAGAGAAACACTTCACTACTCTCATCACACATTTTCTTGATAGTCAGTTGACATGACGAGGTGTTCTCTCTCTCTCTCTCTCTGCCCTTCAGAACCGTCAGAAAGGAATACATTCAACCTTACAATTAGGTAAAGGCAAACCATGAAACATGAATTCGCAACAGCACCAACAACAAGAAGGAGTCACTCACAGTGTTGGCGAAGGACTTGAATTAACATGGCACTGCTTGAAGATATCTGAACATCTGAACATATCTGAACCTGTGTCTCCCACGGTACATCCAGGATGTGTTCACTTTTTACTCCGCTCTAAGGCCTCGGGCATCGAACAAGCGTCCAAAGCCACCGAAGGGGTCTGACTTGCACTTGGACTGGCCCGGCAGACTCCGCCTCAGTAGACCGTTGATGGAACGACACGAGGAAGAAGATGGTTCATGGAAAACCATCCGGAAAACCATCTGAGTTGAGATGGTGATGAATATATATATAACTTAATGTTTCCACCACCACAATCGGCAGGTTCTTGTTGTTGTTTGTCGTTTTCTTGAATTAAGTATCTTTAAACTGGTGGTGAGAGGTGTCCAGCTAAGATTCCAACATTCGAGCGTAGCCTTGAAAGGCACCGCTCTTGCTGACAGAGAAAATCAAGATCACCACCTCAGGTAGCAGAATGCACATCGCTGGATTAGGTATATAGTTAGGGTGTCTCAGTATCCTTCTGGACACAAACCTCACCAGCAACAAGGGAATCAAAACGAATCAAATCATTTCCCGTGCGGCACAAGATAGCAAATAAGATCTGGATGGTTCGATCAAGACTGGATTGGGTCTGCATCACCTTGTGGGCCATGTCTTAAGCCAAAAGGCGCCCTCCTAACACCAGCGATCTTGATGTGTGCAAAGCTGCGACGTTTTGGCAAAACAAGTAACAAGATCCGCACTTCAGACGTGTCTGTCGGGTCTTGCTAGATTCGACTGTGGAGGCCTGCGCCGATTATCTGCCTGAGGTTTCTTCAACTCATGGGACCTGGAACTGGGATTCGCAGTGCACGAAGTACTTTGATGTTCTTGATTGTACCTAAGGACCAGTCAAAGACCCATCACTAGACATCTCCTTTGGGGTCACCGCTCTATAGTATAGTCTATCGCAGTCTTGGTTGCAGTCATGATATGATTAGATTCTGTTAGATTGATATTCTCAACGACATGCGACATCCGGGCGCTTGGAAAATAGGCCTCCTCAGCAGGAAATCGAATTCCCCTTCCGGTACTCAGCCAGAACATTCTCAGCCTTTAGGAGGATGCCCGTCTTGTTGGCCTCGTGATAGGCCTCCATGAATGCACCGAGCTCCTTCACCAAAGCATCACGGTTCACGGCTTCGGATGTGATGACCCTTGGCACAAACTCTGCAAGGTCAACTAGAACTGGCACAGTCGTGTTGTAGTAGCCAAGGATGGTGAATGCGAGCCAAGCATGCTCCCGAGCAAATTCAAAAAAAGATTGCCTCAATGTGGAATTCAGCTGTTGGAGTTTTTTCTGCTCGGCTGTAAAATTGAGGCTGCTCTCTTCAAACAGAGCCTTTGCGTCACACTCTTTCTTCAAAATGTCGACGAGTGCTTTCTGGGTGTTCTCCATTTTGGAGGCCTGGTCTAGTTGATGCACCAAAGAGTTCATGTCTGATTCTGCATTGCTGATTTTGGCTTCATTGTAGTCAGCGTTGGGGATCGAATGAACCACCCAAACACTTGGGTATGGTTTATTGGCATCAAAATTGAATGTGAAAAGATAGGCAACCGTTCTGCCATCTACGGATGCCTTTCGCCCTTGTAACGTGTATTTGTCTCCACTTACCCTGGCTGTAGTTTGCCCAAAAGACTCCCCATCTAAGAGCGAGGTCTCAAAACGCTTCCTCTGGTCCTCATCAGCGGGAATAAGCCTGTACTCCTTTGGCAAGTACACGTATTTGTATACTCCACCGCTGTAATTAGCCACTGTCTGGTTTCTCTCTCCTGAGCATTGTGAATAATCCCAAGGTCGCACATCCTGAAGCGCAGCCTCCAAGGTGTCGTTGCCGCAGTCACGGTCGAACAATAGCACGCGGTCAATGGAATTGTAGTCCGTTTTGAAGACATCAATGTCTTCATGCCCCTTCTTGAGCTGATCAATCTCAGCCTCTCGCATCGTAATGTTTTTCTTGAGTTCTGCTGTTCGATCCGAAGCATGCTGCAGGTGTGCGCGTTGTTTCTGGAGCCGGTCCTTACATTCCGCGACGGAGCGATTTGCAATCGCAGCCTCAGCTTCATCAATCAAATGATTGTTCGGCGTGTGCCCATTGCGGCTGAGCTCTTCTTTGGACTGCTGCCCGAGTTGCTCCATCAGTGCTTGGTGGTGCTGATGTCTCGTCTCATCTGATGACTCGACTTCTTGGATCTCCGACTGGACATCGCAAATCTCCTCCTTGATTTCATTCATTAGTCGAGGGTTTTCCTGCAAAAACTGTTTAAAGAACATGGACCACGTGTGCGCAGCTGTGGAAAACATCAATTCCACCGTCCTTTGAGACTTGGTATCATGGAAGGATGACCCAAAGTCTGGCTTTGAGCATGGACCATGTGACTGTGACAAAGCATCCAAAGCATCCAGCAGGTCTGCTCGTTGCCCAAGATCTTCTAGGTCAAGAACATGTATTCGCTTTTGGGAGGCACTATGCTTCACTGCACGCCACAAAATGCAATGTTCATCCAAAGGCCTAGACTCAGACCCGGCAGTTCTCAAGTTTTTCCCGCAATGACGGGATGCCTCGGTGGCAAAGGCGCCATCCTCCATCTCTGCACGCTGCCCCACATCCCCCTCATACTTGGTGATGATAATGTACAAAACGATTCCAGGTCGACCATCGAAAATCTGCTTCAGCATGCCGCGCAGTTTTCCTAGCAATTCCAACAAGCCTCGACCACGTGTTTCGCTGATGAGCGAATATGGCACCAGCAAGAGTATTGCTGAAATGCATGCCACTGAGTCAAAAGCACGGTCCAAGCTCAAGCTCGTCACCATGCTGAACTCATCGCCACGCGTGTCCTCAAAGCCAGGCGCATCGACCAGTACTACGTCACTTCCCAACTCGCTCACGTCATAGCCTTCCGCGCACAATGTCTGAGACTCGAACCAGGAAGTGCTTATCACTGGACCTGATTTGTTCTCGTGAATCCAAACGGGGCCAAAGGCACCGGTGGCCTCCTCAAGCGGGATGCCCCTTGGCTGGCTGGCAATTCTTTTGTGATAGAACTCAGAAGTGACTGAGGGCATCGAAACCGTGTTTCCTACGCCACTGAATGGAGAGTTCGTACCCCGTGCCGAAGCCAAGTCCGGCCATAACCCCAAAAGGAAACGGTAGAAGACACCTGGAATTAATTTCCCCTGTTGGAACGATTTGTCTGCTCTGGCTCTGGCGTCCGATATATCGAACTGCCCTTGATGGGTTGGGCGTTACTTGTCTGGCATTGTGTGTGACAACTTACAAGAATCAGCTGCCTGCAGGTTGGGGGTGCGTTTGTTACCTACCTTGAAAACATACATGGCACAATAAGGCAACAAACAATCATACCACATGGTGAGCCGGTCTTCCAAAGTGTCTAAACTGACAGTTCAAGCAAGATTCATCATGTAGCTCGCCATGGTGCTCTTCCCACTTCCAGTATTTCCCAGCAAAAAGATCGCTTTCTTCTGGAGCATTTTTTCACGCCGATGCTCCGATTCCCGCATCATGCGGAGCACCTCGGGTACCGTCATCAAATCAATGGTCATGTTCGTCTTGCTCGTAGAATTCATCTGGATCTCATAAACAGCGCCTCGCACAGCCTCCTCAACCAGTGAAGGCCAGGTCTGTGGCACCTGCAGTCTTGTTGCCATACTTACAAGGTGTTGTTTGATATCTGGCAGTTTCTCCCCAACGATTTCTGCAGTCTCAAAGACGTTGCGGTACTTAATCAGCGGTTCTACAAGCTCTTGAAGAAAGGATGTGTTCTGATGTAGTTTCCGGCGGAGCAAATGTCGTTCATGTACAAAATCCTTCCGAATCTGCTCCATCTTGTCACCCTTCCTAGGCGTTGTGATGCTCACTACCTTGTCAAACTTCTCTCTGCTTACTCCTTGTAATGGCTCTGAATCTGACGCACGCATGCGAAATTCTGTGTCCAGAGTTTCAGGTGGCCCCTGCCATAGGAGTTCCCCAGAGTATGCTTTGGTGATTGTGGCAAGGTTGGAGGCCTGCAGCACCTGCAGTGGTCTTTCAAATCCAAACAAACAAAACCCAATACTGCACCTTTGTCATTGTCTGTTATAAATTTGTAATTGTACTACAACTTATTACAGTACACCACCGTAAAAACCAAACAGGTGGGACAACAAAGAAGCATTCCCAAGTCCATATATTTGAGACGTGGGAGGTAAGAGGAAGACAAAGGCCGACAATGACCAACAAAAAGAGAAACAAAAAGAAACAAAAAGGGAGACAACACAGACACAATGACCGACAAGAAGGGAAACCAGAATCCAAACAAAAGGAAACAGAAGGGAGACAAGACGGACACAATGACCAACAAGAAGGGAGACAAAAGAAAACAGAAGGGAGACAAGACGAACACAATGACCAACAAGAAGGGAGACAAGAAGGGAGACAAAAGGAAACAGAAGGGAGACAAGACGGACACATTCATTGAGAAACAAGAAGGGAGACCAGAAAGGAGACAAAAGGAAACAGAAGGAAGACAAGACGGACACAATGACCAACAAGAAGGGACAAACACAATGACCAACAAGAAGGGAGACAAAAGAGGAAGCAGAAGGGAGACAAGACGGACACAATGACCAACAAGAAGCGAGACAAAAGGAAACAGAAAGGAGAGAAGAGGGACACAATGACCAACAAGAATGGAGACAAGCAGGGAGACAAAAGGAAACAGAAGGGAGACAAGAAGGACACAATGACCAACAAGAAGGGAGACAAGAAGGACACAATGACCAACAAGAAGGGAGACAAGAAGGGAGACAAAAGGAAACAGAAGGGAGACAAGACGGAC
>CAXAMN010025805.1:643010-666168 GCA_963970005.1 Durusdinium trenchii | reverse complement strand
AGCAGTGCAGGCACCGAACCTGGGAGACAAAAGTAAAGAAATCACATTTGAGACAAATGAATAGAAATGCTTCATGGCCAGCGGAAAAGGGCGGACACCAGCAGTGACAGAAAGGGCGGACACATCTTAAGCAAGAATTGAGAACCCCTAACAGTAATATATTGTATATTCCAAACATATTGCTTGTGCAAACCTCGAAAGGGAACAAAAACCGCCCAACATGTGTTGCAACTCACGTTGCAATTATGTGGGAAAACACACTACAAATGCAACACATACTAAATTAGTTCATGGCAAAGCGAAGGAAGGACATAGATCAAATGTAGGTTCCTGATATGTGGTACTCTCAGTGTGATATCTTTCGTGTCTTTGCGTGGCTCTACATAAGCAAGTCTTCTCAAAGCAAGTCTTGAACGCTGAACTTTCCCAGCCTCTGTGAATTGCTCTGAGTCCATATTGATGCTTTGGGAAGGCTCGTATTCAAGTTGCCAATCTTCAGCAGCGCAAGCTGTTCTTGTTGGAATCTCTGTTGGAGTTTCCAATCTGACGGATCGGAGTCCGGCCTCCGCGCCAATCTTGGCTAGCTCCCTTCGAGATGCCGGGACACGCCCGCTGGCAACCGCACTTGTGATAAAGCTAGAGCCAAATTCCTTTGGGTCCACTCTTATGGAGGAGGCTAAATCTTGTGCCTTTTGGAACGCAGCACTCATCAGTTGCAGAAGACCACCTTTCGATCCCGATTCCTGAATGGGGTGCCCAATCGAGATATTCAAATGAAGTTGACCTGCTTGAGCTTCCACAACTCCCTTGTTGGGATGTGTGCGGGTCACCTGCAAAGTCTCCGCTCCAAGTGCGAGGCAGCCTGGGGATCGAACCAGTGGAAATTCCTTCCCTTCGGATAGCAGCCCTTTCTTCCATGCATCAAGCAAGCCAGTTTCTGAGTATAGCGTGATGTTGGCACTGTTAAACGCACAGTCCACTGAAAGTTTGACTGGAGTAAGCAGCAAATCCGTCTGGACAAAAAGATCGATCTGGCCCTCACTTCTCTTGCAGTCCTACACAAGTTCAGGGTTGTGAGATTGATGCCGCCTAGTCAACTTCCCTATGTGACAACTGCTCAATCTCCCAATTATGGGATTCGGTATTTGCATCTAGTTGCAATACAATGAAGACTCAACATCTCTGGACAGGGCCGATTGCTTCAATCTTGCACTGTCAGTCCTTGATTAAGCCTTGCGACTTGTAGTTGGTTGCATTGACGGATATCCACCGTCCCTTGATTGAGTTGCAAGGCGTCTTGTCCAAGATGGAGCTAGCTTCACGCGGTTGGCTTTTAAACATCGCGATAAGCAAGGAATAGAAATCCATGTTCTTCAATGTTCTTGCCACTTCACCATCGAGTGTCTTCGAGTCAAAAGCAGGATCATTATCTCGGAAATAATCAAGCAACTTTGCTTGCAATTCTTTCACTCCTTTTTTGTCACTCTTAGCATTCAAGTGCCATTCCACATTTCTTGCCTGCTCAGGTGTCAATTTCTGGACTGGTGAAAGATTCCAAAAGACATCGTGCTCTTCACTGATGATTCTCCGCCTTGGATTCACCATGCTTCACCAAATCACACACACACATGTCATCCAACTCATAGGTCACTACTATACAAAATGACAGTATTTAAGATGTTTGCTAGACAAAAGCAACTATGAGAGGAATTCACCACCTGCTGAACCCTTGCTAGCCTTTAGCCTTTCCCACAATGACACTCGGGGACCTGCATGTAGCGTGCTTCAGATTTAATATCATTTAAGGACGCAAACAAGCCATGGTAAGCCGACTGCTAGGGAGCCTCTCTCTGATTCCTAGACTGACCGATGATCTAGACTGCTTTTTAAAGAATGCCCACCTCCGCCCTTGAGAAATACTTGCTTGCTCTTCACAGCCCCGTTCCCATGAGATAAGGCTGAACCAAGGCACGATGGGTCGAGTAAGCTCACACAAAGGGCGAGCGACCATAGCAAGGTAAGGAATTGCGCACTCACGGTGAGCGCCATTGCATCCACTGGATTCCCCTTCGCAAGTGTGTGTGTGTGTGTGTACCAACTTCTGTGGCTGTTCCAGGTGACTTGAGCAACTGAAGCATTGAAGGGAGGTATATATGTTGAAGAGGCGTCTGGCACAACTGGGTCATCAGCAAACAAAATGCATAGCTTGAATCAAAGTGCTGTTCCTTCAACCTGTTCAATCTGCAGTCTTGTTTTTAACACTTTTCAACATATCGGGGAAACCCAGTGACATCTGTTCTACCCCTGCAATGTTGCAGGTCTCCGTAGAGCAGCTGGACACAGGAGTGGCGCAGTGTTAACACACAACAGCCACAAGCAGTGCCACAACAGGAACACAAGAGGACAACAACCCTGGAGCACGAGCACCTTGCAAATACAAGCTCAAATCATGGTCAAAGATAATCTTCTAGTTTCATCTTTGACCATCACTCATGACTCACGACCATGCTTTTTCTATCTTTTTCTCAAGAATGTCCCGGTGTGAGCAAGACTCTCTGCCGCTGAGCAAGCAGCTCTGGTGGTCCGGAAGGCATCCGCCAGCATCTGCTCATTCCGCCGTTGGGTCGCCCAAACCTCGGCCCACCCGGCGTGCCCCCCGATGCACCAAGGATTGTCCAGCTCAAAGGCTCACTGTGAAAACCAGTGTGACGAACACACTGATAGTGGGGATGGACATGAAGGCTTCACTTCGGTGTAAGTGAGTCGGTTACACACACACCAAAGAGAAGTAGTGGAACCTCCCCGGCCATCCAAGAAAGAGGAGAGAAGTGTCTACTGACACAATCTGGGACTACCATTTTTGGGGGCATCTGACTGACTATGAAGGAATCAAGGAATGAAGTTGAAGTTCAAAGTTGTGAGTATATCGAATAGTATCAACATACTTATCAACATGTACACAACTACACTGGTGGAAATGGGACCGATCCAACGCGGCAAATCCAAATTAGTCCACTCTTCTCTACTCTTGTTGGATACTTCCGCTTTCTTTGGAAGCACCATGGAAAAGTAAAACATTGATTTCTGGCCCATCACCCCTGAAGGGTAAAATGCAAGAGCAAAAGTCCGTCAGCCCAAGTTGGAGCTTGCTGAGGGTGCTGCGTTGTTTTCAACGGACTTCACCACGTTCTCACCCACATTGCTAGTGATCACCTTGCTGTCAGGTCCAGCTGGAACTGCTGGAGCACTTTGCAAAACATTTTATATGGCCTCTACATATCTGCACATCTCAGAAAGTGGATGAACATGGTCTCTGCAGAAAGACCAGCTTCCGCAAAGGGAGCCATTGACTTGCATGCGAAAACGCGTGAGACTGATTTTGCAAAGTGATGGGTGTCCATATGCATGTGTCCATCACACCTGAAGTTCTTGCACACTTACCCAATGTACAAGAAATAAGTAAGTAAAAAACAACAAAACGCATTGTCCTCTACAAAGAATAATGATTGCTCGGAAGGGTCATTGAGTCCATTTGGTTCATTTAAGTCCTTGCAGTTCTGTAAAGTTCAACATCAGCGCGAAAGAATGCTTAGCAAGGAATAAGGGAATGGATTCTAAGGAATCTCTATTGGAGGTCATTCCCTACAAGTGTTGAAAGTCCGCAAGCTTCCCGGTGCCATTGATTTTGTCAAAAGCTTACTTTAAAGGGAGTAAACAGATTGTCTTCAATCGCGTTCTTTGTGTAATACATTGTAATACATAATCCTCCCTTCGAAACCCTCCTGGAAGGTCCAGGCAAAAAGAATCCACTAAAGACTGAGGTCTTTGCAAAGAAGCGCGCCCTTGGATCCTGACGAAGCGATCTTTCTCACGGACAAGATTCAAGCGTTCAGACAAGAAAAGCCAAAGGCACACCCTTTGGTAACGCACAGCCTTGGTATTTCCTAGTGTGGTATGAACTTTTGAGTTTTAATTTTGACATGCGGGTATCTCAGGGGACCAACAAGGACCGGCTGAGTGAACTGGAACTCGTCTACTTTGGAATCGGCCTTGAGCTCGGGCGTCTCCTTATTGACAAACAAACCTACCTCTTTGGCGGAAAGAGCCGTATGCAGCAGGGTAGGGGAGACAGTAGGATGAACAACGCAGCATGGCGGGATGGTCCTGGTCAAAAAACTATTGTTTAGGGAGGTCCATGTCCATTGGATGTCTGGATGTCTGGATCATTCCTGAAACATCCATCCTTCCAAACAAACACCTGCTGGACTTCTTGAAGATTCTTGCAATTGAGCACAGACTCACCATGCTTCACCAGCCAAGAACCCCTGAATCCCCTCCTGTAGCAGCGGGCTTCGTTTGAAGCCTGCTGGTTCTCGCAGCATGCCCGGCCACTTTCACCACGGCCGTGAATAAATTCTCTCTGCTGTGGTTCGAACTATATTTACTGCTCTATGTCACTCTATGTGGACGCAATTTCTGGGGTCCTTGAGAAGCCTGTCAACCGAAGCTGCTCTCAAAAGTAAAGGTACCGGCCATAGGGCCTGGACAAATGACTTGCTGGTGTAGGTTTTGTAGCATGCTACTTTTGCAGAGTCTGTTTAAACATGTTTAAAGTACTACTGTACGCCAAAGTGCATTGACCAACCATGTGTTTAGTTTACTATATTGTTGAAAACACTTCGCTTGGCTGTGGTGTGTGTGTGTGTGCGCGTGTGGGTAGTGCTTTTGAAGTGTAGGGAAGCCTGGCAAGCCTGAGCTTGCTCTTGCAGCTATGGCGGAGCCAAATCAAGGAACCAAACATAACGAAAATAGATCGTGTCCAGAATTTAGAAATTGGTCCACTCAAAGTTGACTCTTGAAGGCTCTGTTCAAAAAGACAGGACGCTGTTGCGTCGAGCTCTTCACCATGTGCTTTGTGGCAGGCAAATGTAAAAGCACACTATACTATATACTACTATACTATACCCAGTGGATCCAGTTACCATAGCTGGTATTAAATGGTTCCAGTTCCACTCAAACCGACCGGTCTGACGTGTACTCACTGGGATTGAACGTCACCGGAAGGCGATGACGATGCCGGGGGTGTAGTTGGGCCAAACCCGGACCTGACTACCCCAACTAGCCGGGCTTGGGGGCTTGGAGGCTTAGTATGTCCAGCGTCTTGCAAAGCGAGTGTGTTATTATTTGCACATTTATGTGTGCATTTACATAGACAAGCCTGCCGTGGAGCACCGCAATGATGCAAAGTTTCGACTTAATCTATTTAATTGTAAGTCCAAAATGTTCTTCACAAAGACTCTCAGATTCTATCTGCAAAGAATATCCACTCAACGAACGCCCAGCTCAATCATGTCCAGCTCACCTGCCACGCCCAGCTCACCCGGAAGATGAACACCTGCCGCCTCCAAGTCTACAGTCTACAGTCAGAGTCTTTTCGGTGGCGCCCATGGTTCCGTCCACCCAGACACATCCGATCTTTCCTCGCAACCCCGGCGGAGTGAGGTGGCGTCCCACCGCAGTAAGCGAACGCCCGCCGCGGGCGGAGGTTCGAACTCGCTCATTGGGGATCAAACTCGCTCTTCTCACCTCAGCGGAGCATCCTACCTGGGTCCGTGATGGGAATCCAATGCATTGGCCAAAACCTCTCCGAATCTAAGAAAGTCAGAAACGCCCAAGACCGACCCAAAAAAACTCCAAAGACCTGCAGATTTGAAACGAGCTCTACGCTGATCGCGGTCTGATTTCCAACTATACTCTCTTTTGCACATGGAACAGCTGTCCAGCTCGGCGGCCCAGCCCTGCTCAATTGTTCGGAGCTCCATTGCGCCCCAAAGCATCCTGGCCTCCTGCGGCGTGCAAAGCGGCCGCGGTGTCGCGAGAACAGGTGTGCTCGTTCGGATGAATCGTTGAAGCCGCTTTGTTGGCACAGCAGAAAGCAGCGAAGAATCGTGGAAATGGACAGTTAGCTTAGTAAGGGTGCTTGGCATGAGCTTCTACGGTCTAACGGAAGTATTGGCGCCGTAGGGATTGTACAAACCTGAAACACTTCTAGGCCGCTCGAAGATTATCTTCCACAAACCACTTTTCAGCCCACAATCGCCTGATCAAACCTCTTCCTTGGCCTTGAAAGGTGATGGAATCGAAATTGGTGTGGGACCAGCTTCGTATGAGGTCCCGGCAACGCATATACTGCGAAATGAAGATGAATGAACATGAACAATACTGTGTCCAAAACATACGTACAGTAAGCACAGGTTGGAGTCGTAGAGTTTGGGGAGGTGATGTTCCATGAACTTATATATTTGATGTTCAATGATTTTCCTCTATCCAGTGGGTTACTAGCAACGTTTTTAGATTTTTGAGGCAGAAGTCATGCTGTTGAAATCCACCGTAGTTTGCTTGACTTTACTATATTCTACCTTCAGCATGATGCCATGCCTTGATTCAGTATCTCTGTACCTCTCTGTACCTCGAACCACACCTTGAACCACACACATGTCACCCCCATTTCGCCCGGTGGCTGGTGCCCCTCCTGGCCGATCATGTCTGGGTGATAGGAAAACTTGTGGTCTGCGACGATGATGACCTCCACAGACGATACACGGCTTCGAGACGTGTCCTCCACGGCCGAAGCGGAAGAGGCACATTCGTGTTGTCTGGATCGCGTTGTCTGGATAGCATTGGAAGGGTTCTTTCCAAGGATCTGAAGTTCAAGGATAGGCTCTGGCACCGCTGGCAGGAATGTGTCATTTTAATGCAACGCTTCGGGCATAGGGCCATGGGGCCATGCATTGCCAAAAGATGCCATGCAGCGGTCCAAGGAGAAGGCAGCGAGCTCCAAACAAATGGACTGGTGAGGTCATTGAGGTCCGTTCAGGCATGGAGGGGGGTCGATAACAGCTACCCTTTCATATCATCTATAGTGGCATGTTCACATCCTTTCACGACCAGGGCGCATCCCCTCTATAGATTCACCAACCAGCAAAGACGGTCGAAGAACAGAGTCAGCTCCCTCTATCTCCATGGACGAAGAAGGTCATCGCCAACGCCCAAGCCCATCAAAGCCCTTGTCCCCCAAATCACCCGAACCAGAGGCTTTTCGGGCCTCACCCTCCTTCAGCCCTGCTGCTTTCATGGCTTCTCGCATACCGGTCGCCTGCATACCGGTCGACTGCATCCAGCCGCTGTGTCTTCGTTTTCTGGACTGCTTCGTCCAGGTCTCGGTCAGAAAATGACAAATCCTTTTGGGCATAAAAAAACTTCACATCGAAACTGCTGAGCTGCAAGATCTACTATGATCTACTCAGTTTCAAGGGACATAGAAGGACATAGAAGGACCAGATCAAAAAAATCTCTAGACCCAGTCGTATCCGAGCGGTGGCTGCTTGTTCTTGTGCCCACTGGTGGTATGATGCACATGAGATCACAAGCAACATGGAACATGGCGGCCAAGGCAGCCAAGCGTTAAGCTTGATGTCTGCATCCCACGAATTGACACATATGACATAATATTACGGCCTATATACATACCCTGCGGTAGACTGCACACGCTAAACACATGAGGTTGAGGCCTGTCAAGCCAAACCAATGTTCAAAACACCAGACATTGCCCAAAAGAACTAGTTGGTATCAAGTATACGTAGAGGTCAATTCATCTTGTTCGCATTGCAAGTAGGACTCCTCCTCCTCTTGCCATCTTGTGCCACCAACAAGTTTTCTCATTAACCGGAGGTGGTCTCAAATTCAGCCTTGGGTCACACTCTAGGAGCGAGCCTGAACCTTGGATTTGTCCAGGAACCGGGACAAAAAACCACCTGTTTGGGTTTGTGTCGACCGGGATTCCAGTTCCGGACAAACCTCGGCCCATCCGCAAGACCCAGTGATAAATCGACATCCCCCCATGTCCACCAACCCAAGTGGATCTTTCCGGCGGAACCGCGAACCGACGACGACCGGGGGGATCGGCGCCTTCAAGACACGGTTGAGGCGGTCGTAGCCGGCATCGCGCCCGGGGACGCCCTCGTAGCTCCAGTCCGTGCGGCGAGCAATCTGACGAGACAGAAAGGACATGAGATGCAAGGTACAAATGGCCAAGTATATGCTATACCCTGCATCCAAACAAGCATGGAAGTGAAACATGGGCCTGGGGATCTAAATTTGCGAACACCTCGCAATCTTGGCTGGCAGTGTTGACTTCACCCTGCCTCTTCCACTTCGGGATGATACAAACGCCATGCCTCACACAAAAGCATCAAGCTTCTGGCTAATATCCAGCCCCACCTACAGGATCAGGAGCCAGGTCTTCAACCCTAGCCACTCTATAAATAGTATCCATGCACAAATCTACTTCAGCCCAGTAGTTGTTGCATATTGCATGAAAAAGGGCAGCGAGAAAAGCAACAAAACTCCATGGATTGGGCCACTCAATCCATCTTCGCGCCTCCTCAATCACATCCCACTCAACTCTGGCCTTTCGCGCACAAAAAATCTTAACATGCCACAAGAAGCTTGGAAGAATACTAGCAGTAATACTAGCTGGTCGATTTGGCAATCGGTGTGGGATGGTTTGGGATGTTATGGGCCACTCGGTGTCTAGCAAGCCACCTTAATAAACCGCATATAACAGCGTCACTTAAGGTCAGCACTCACCAACTACGGGTCTTCTTCCAAGCCAGGTTCTTCTTCCGCAGGTGTCGGGAGGGTACTGTGTGGTCTGCTAGTCTTCTCATCTGAAGGCCAAAGACTGAAGACTTTAGTTCAAAACTGAAGAGAATATGATGGCGGGTTCTTCCGTCGCTTAGAACTGGATACACATCATATACAGTAAGCAGGTCTGAGGTCCCAAGTCAGTCCTTGCAGGAATTATGTGGAAGGCTTGACTGAACTTGAGAAGACCTGAGAAGTTATATATCGTGTTCTGCAAATAAAATCTGGAGAGTCCATACTGTAGCCCTCCTTTAGGAATGACATGTCGTTCTTTGATGAGAGACACCCCAAATGAGGAAGCTGAAGCTTGCGACATTCCAACTAAACTGCTATGTGCCACAGCATCCAAACTCTCATAACCTGTCTTAGGATCTTAGAGTTGGTCAGTGGGTAAGCACGGGAGCACTCCCCAATAAAGAATAAAGACAAAGCTCTCCATCAACTGTTGAGATCATCCAATGCCGGAGATTGGATCGCATGCTCCCAAAACAAACCGCCCCTTTCTGGAGCAGCCGGGAGCAGCCCATCTGGACGCCCACCCGCTACCTACCGCCCATCCTCGTCCCAAGGGTCCCAGACGCGTCATCCGATGGGACTGTCATACCGATCAGGCCAAGGGTGAGGCGCCATCCCTGGGATCAATGTAAAAAAATCCAGTCCCATGGAGTGGGGAAGCCGCCCGACTTCTGTGCCTGGAAGCCTGACTTCTTTCTGCGGCCCTTGGGCAACTCCTCCACAGCACGTGAATCCGAGGCGATGAATCCACGGTGGAGACCGTGGGACTCGGTGGAGACGGACGGTCGGCACCCGGATCCGGTAGATGGACCTCCGGGACCGTACCCGGTCGTCTTTCTCTGTTCTTCCTCTTCGGTGAAGCAAGGGACCCTGGTTTGGGTGTCATTGGTGGGCGCATGAGGAAGAACGTGTAGCATTAATGCATCGTCATTGAAATGCCGAACCTTTAGTGTCAAATTTGCAAAGTTCTGACTCGATCGCAGACTTATAGATGCTTGTTCCGTTGAAGAACTACAAACACCAAGTGGCTTATCCAGATCCAATTGTTCACTGATTAGCAACGATTATATACATATAGGACAGGGATCTGGCAGTCTGGGCATCTGGGTTTGTATCAAGGTGAGGTCCATCCAAAAAAAATGTTTTTCTAGCTACTTTCCTCTTGCCAGGCGGTTTCGTGGGTCTCAGTTGATTGAAAAAGCCTTTACTAAACACCTGTGTCGAATAACATCGTTGCCTCACCAAGTCAACACTCACAAGTGCACCATCCTGAGAAACCTGCATCTTTCCACACCTTCTTTTTCTTGAGAAGAACACCCGAGAACTTGTGTCTCCACGTCGAGGCAAAAGGAGGCGTTCCAAACTCAACCCATCCGCCACGCTTCGTCCGAACGCCTGGTCCAAATCAATCGGATCCCCAACCGCCACCTGGCGAGCGCCAAGCGAAAGCGCGCTGGGTATTCACCACACCAATGGGTAGCCGGAGGTAGTTGGAGATGTTGGAGCCTCTAACTATGGCTAGATTCGATCTAATGAGGAAGTGCAAGCCCCCCTGCTTATAAAAGAGGGACATAGTATAGTGTGTAATTATGTGTATGTAATTTAATATTGTGTATATATTGTTGTACTATTATTTATACATTGCTGGGACATGTTGGAATTCAATGTTTAATGCAATAGGGGGGCTTGTTCATCCCGTGAGCTTGTTCAGCTCTTCCCGGACTGGGAGAGGATGAACCTCTGACGGCAGAGCAAAACCTCCAGACCATGTCGGCATCTCGACTCCCACCCTGACTCCCAACACTCATGTCTTGGAGCCCAGTTGATCACATCTCTTGGGTATATTAACGGCAAAAACCATATGCTGATTTTATCAGTAACGGTGCATGATGATGCTGGTGGTGATGTTGCCAGCCTTTCTTACAATACTAGTGATACTATGTGATACTCCTTTGCCAACTGTTGCTGGTAATGGACAACGCCATCCACTTCAGCAGTGAACATGGCCCCCCAAAAAACATAGTAAGGGTTTCCAACTTACATATATAAAAGGATGGAAAATGAGCAAGGGATGGTGGTGGCGCTGCGACGGAAGTACTGTAAACAAACACGTTCTATATGAGGTTTTGGCCAGATCTTAAATGGTTATGAATCATATGAAATATTGTTTGAAGGGGGCCATCGTGAAACACAATTCTGTTCCCCGATTTGCCGCACCTTGACTAGAGAGTTCTCGATATTGCAATGTTTCTCGTTGTGCCGGCACTTGTGGCACGCTGAGGACGTCTAAGTCAAGAAAAAAAAACACGTTGTGATAAAACCTTTGTGATCCTTTGTGGTTTCTTCACAAGTATGAACTGACACACGTCATGTAGGCTTCGATTGTACGGATTGAGCCATGCGCTCCAAAACCATCGGGGATGTTTGGATTTGGTTTCAACATGTTTCAACCCTTCCCACCTCAAGCCCTGCAGAATCTTCGCAGCGCCCACACCTCATCTACATACTCTCCCAGCTGCATGAGTTCTCGCCTGGTCCAAACTCTCCAACATGGCTATGGCGACGGCCGAAAATAGAAATGACCCCCAAAAAACTGCACACTTTCCACACATCGTGTCACCTCGTCACTCGGACTCCGAGTGCCTTTATCTAATTCAACTTTCCCCATATTGATATATGTTGACATGGTGTGAATTATCCAATCCGAACTGGGGGGGGTGCTGGTGAGAGTGATCACATTACTTAACAGTCTGTCCCAGCAAAGCGCAGGTGGCGATGGTTTTGGGGGATGTTTTGGTCCGTTTTTGTTGAATCAAGAAGGAAGACATGTATCTTCATGTTAATTGAATTGGAATCATACACCATGTGGATTTGAATTGCGGTTCGAAGAAGATCGACTCATGAACTATATGAACTGATCACCTGAGTAAACCAGCAAATGTGCCAGTTGGTGAGTTGAAAAGCGAGCTTCCCTTGCTTCCACATGCATCTTCTCGCCAAACAGCAGGTCTCGCCAAAGATGTGACATCAGGTCAGAGGCTCGGTGTTTTAGGTCAAAAACACGTGATGAATGACGCTATGGCGATGGTACTGTTGAGGGATCTCCACCATAAAATATATGTGAACACATTGTGAAAAACCGATCTATTGGATGCTTGCCAGAGGTCGTGGGCACCCATGATCGAAATACATACAGTACGTGTCATAGTGAACATCAGTGGACAAATCTGACAACTCATCAATTTCAATATGTTGCAATAAAGAACATCACCGTTCGGTCGAACATCAGTTGAAGGATTGAACCATTCAAGGAACCCATGGCAAGCATGGCAAAGATCTCTCAGTGGAGAAGGATCAAATAGATGCTGACCGGGTCAAAAACCTCGTCCTCTTCGCAACTGAAATCGGGGCGAATACCCATGGCCTGCCGACGATGAGGTTCGCATCCGCCCCAGGTGCTCCCTTGGCACTCTCGTTCCATTCCTGTCGTGCTCGCTGGGACCATAGCGATAAGGTAGATGGGTACTTCGTTACCGTCAGGAAATTCGAGAACTGCTACAACATGCCATTGCAGGAAACCCTAGAAATCTGACACCAAGTACCAGTTTTGAAACGTTCAGACATGAAATGACTTTGACAAATTTTGACAGCAGGTGTCCATCCATCTCAACCCATCATGCCACACAATCCCGCGATGGCATCTGGCTCCTTTCGAACCCGTGCTTTGTGCCAGCGGTAGACTCTCTGCATCAGCTCTTCAGTATTGTACCTTGACCACCCACGAATCGTTTGGTGGGCAGTGGAGGTCGAGAGCCGGACATCATGTTTATGTTGGATGACCCAGCGATGGCCTCCAACTCCAATGTGTTTGATTGTTTTTGTATGCTTTTGTTGGATGATTGGACATGGGACATCTGGGAGCACATCATATTGCCTTTTTATAAAAGCTGTTGGATTCTGTGCTTTCATCTGGAAGGTCTCGGAGATACTTCTCATCCACAGGAAATAGGTGCATGGAATCAAGCGGATGGTCACGAATCGCATCTTTCCGATGATTACTCTGCCCCAACAGGCCTTGGTCGGATTATATCAAAAGTGATACTATAGCAGTAAGGCATCTTCCCCAACACAACAAACTCACAGTTATATAAATATCCATGATCTATACGGCAGGAATGGAGTGGAATGTCCGGGAAACGCATTGACATTCCAGTGAAATTCCATCAAACCCTGGCAGACTTCATCCACCTCCCTTCATTCCTTAAGCTTTCTTTCTTTGGGTCACCGTGTGGCCGCTGAGACGTCAAAGACACGGCTGTGGCCGCTGCGCCTCGCAGCATCGAAGTGGCTCGTCTCCGTGCCATCCACCAAATGAGACCCGGTTGTACTGGGACCTAGGGTCAGCACCCAGATCAAGTCTTGGGTCTGACGCCCTGGCAGCAAAATCCACCAGTACGGCCCCATATCCAGTACGGCCCCGTACATGGGGGCATTTTGGTGCTTGGGGACCATATGGGATCCATACGTTTATATATACTACCCCATTGGACCGTCCCATCATTGGACCCTCCACATCTGTTTTTAGATATTCACTGCAACCCAGGTGGCGAGTCACAAATCATGCCTCACATGTTTGACAGTGTTTGCAATGATGCAGCATTCTGAGAACCAGAACTGAACTCGAATTTGTGTGGGCCGGGTTTTGAGTGTTACCCCTGGACCTGCCACGTGCTTTTTTGGGAGAAAGCAATGCAACAGTTCAACAGGTGGGTCTGCTGATGTCTGCTGTCTAGGTCACCAGTTCCCGTCAAACCTGCGTAGTTCCTTCATGAGCGCTGGAAGACGCTCCTGCTGTGGGCCATGGCGAGGGCGGTGGATGATCACACTTGCACTCCCTGGAACAACCATAGTGGAAAACCACCTGTTTGACATTGGAGGAGCATGGTCATCCATTCAGGGCTCACTTTCCACGAGCCAGGCGGTAAACCACCCGTCTTGGCATTTTGTAGATCGAAATGAAGCCAACTGCCCTGGGAAACACATTATTTTATACCTCGTTCAATGTGATGCACCACATCGGCATCACGGTGCTGCAGCCCTTGAGTTGCTACAGCACCCGAAACACATCATTTTATCACGGTGGAACACGAGTCGAGTTGCTGCGCCCAAAAACATTGGCCCCGAGCAGAACTGCTTCGCATGGCATGAAAACGAGAGTACTTCAGGAAGGGCTCAAGGCTCCCAAACCTGAACTTCAGATGGTCCAACTGACCGTGTTGACCAAACTTGAACTCATCCATCTCCCAAACCACTGTGTGCCTTGGGGTCAACCCCCGGGCACCATGGTTGAACCCTGAACATGAGGTTTCCGGTTCCTCTAACTATAAAGATCTATAAAGGGTGTCAACCTACCATGGCTTGGTGGGGGAGATTTTGACTCTCAGCCATATCTCAACGTCGCATCCCAGCCACCTCATCCATCCATGCTCTCGCCATCCAAAACTACGCCCCACATCCTGCACTTCCGGTAGGTCAACTTTGTTCACCACGATGACTTGTGGTTTCAAGGAGACCTGCCAGTGACATCTCCAAAGCATCCCATGCAGGGCACCCCATGACGCTCCCGAGGGGGTTTCATGGGCTTTCGTCACCCAAAATCACCTGCGTCCTGCGACGAAGGCCTCTCGTTCAGTGGCCGTGCGATGGCCTGAGCCTGGCCTGACCCCTCATAGTGGTCTACGAAAGGGCAAGGACACTGTGAGGAGGTTCCTTGGGCCTTGTCCTCGACAGCACTAGAATGCTCATGAGTGCATGCCGAATCAGCACTTTCTTCATCTTCAGATTGGAGCGGAGGAGCATGAGTAGCTTGATTTTTTGTGGTGGCTGCTAATGAATGGGTTGGCATTTGAGGTATCCTCTGAAAGACAAGGTTTGCTACATTTTAAGCATCCGCAAGACTAACTTCATGATCCGACTAATGACCATGATGACGTGACCATGAAACAGATTGACCCCAGGTTTTCCACGTGTGACCCCCTGTTCCCGGCTTTCACAAATACCAGGCAAAAACAATAACACGTTCTGCGATATTGACCAGCTTGGTGGTTGAAACGAAACCAGAAGCTGCCCACTGCCACATGGCCTTGGCAAGAACGGATTGCTCCCCAGTTGCAGAATAAACCCAGAATCAGAAGAAACGCCGCCTCAGTGCTGTAGTGCTTCAGCTCATTTTGGATCGTCTCATAGTCTCCGATGGGGTCCTGGCTCTCAGATGCTCTCAGGCCCCAGGCGCGGAAAACCAGTGGAAGTTCACCAATCCCAAACCATCTATAAGACTGGACTAGTTATTTACGTAAATGTGGGTAATTATGTATTCCATACATGGATGGTCTGGATGGAATAGTTACTGACATCAGGGTTGTGCAACCTATCTCACCTTTAGAAGATTAGATGTGTATTCCATGCATGGATGTCTGGGAATGATTAATGTGAAGCAGCATCTTTGGCATTGAAGCAATTGCAACAGGTCTTGATGCCATCAATGGAGGGGTCAGGGGTATATACAGTATGTTTTAAGGACTGCTTGTGCTCTATCAACCAGGAATCAGAGTCACACACAAAGCAAATTGTTTTGCCTAAGGCCTAAGGACCTTGGCAGTTACATTTTGTCTTATACATTATATACAAAGTTTGACATGGTTGTCCTGCAAAAACAAACACCAGTTGGTTGAGATTTGAGAAATACCACATCATATCAAACCCAACCAATGAATGATATCATACCAAAGATCGCCTAAGCACAGAAAAGTCGGCAGCTTCTACCCATCAGCAGAAATGTCTGCCCAATGAGGAAGCTCTAGACCCATTATGGGTCTTTGATACCGGCTCCAACGACTATTCGGTCGATTTCATCGCCACCAAGTTGGGCGAAAGGATGGCTTTCAAAACCGGGATACCCTTCATGTTTCCCTACCTGGGAGCTCGGAAACGCTAGATGGTGGATCATAAAACTGCTCGGACAACCCGGTATTTTTCACCAGGTCTTGAACCCGGAAACCGCCCGCTTCCCTAAGAACCAAGAACTTCATGTCCTCGGAGTCGCCGGCAATGACATGCATCAAGGAAGGGCAACGCCTGGAGTGACGTGGCGTGGAGTGGGGGGCTTGGAGTCAATGGAGCCGCGGTCAGTGCGGGCGAGTCCCCGGTAGAGGGGTCCGGAAGAGGAGGTCCGAAGGGCCTGGAAACATGAGAAACAACGATACACATTTCAGTCTGGAATGGTAATGTGATGTGACCTGCTTCTTGTACTGCTTGTGCAGGCTTTTCTGGCTGAAGGATATGATCAGCCCAGCAATCCAACCATACCGTTTCAATAATGCATGCCAAAGTCCAAGACGATTTTGATTCGAGCAGAAACCGGAAAAAATGCTCGCCACTCGTTTGCTTGAACCACTGATCCGATAACATGTCTACAGTCTACACAAGTCTGTTGGCACCACATGATGTAAACAAGGTGTTCACCTGTCGACATGAATCTCTGTCGACGTCATGTCCACAAATCTACGGTGACACGATGAGGTGACATCTGGGAGTCTGAAGCAACCAAAATCCATCCATGGGACTGGCATATGTTTTAGCGTGCTTTAGCTATACTACACTGTCAGAGTCAGGGTGGTTGAAACATGTTGAAAAGGGGTCAATGTAGGTAAATAGTCAAATAGTCCACATAATAAATGGTCTGGGCAAACGTCTCATCAACAACGGAGAATGGACTATATGGTCTGCAATATCCCCGAAATTCATTTGTTGTGAAAACCCATTTATATAGACGTCACATACTATATATATATATATACAAATATATACACCCTAGGGCTCCAACCATGTCAAAAGGTGGTTAGAACCACCCAACCCAGCTCAACCACCTTCCCAGGAGGTGTTTGGAGGCCTAAGAAAACAGTTTGTCTTGGGTGACTTCTCTATCAAACAGCTCCTGAATCTGTTGACCACCAAGGCCCAGGGCTCGATATGGCGCAGGAATCGGATGCCTCAGCAGAGACCAGAGACCAATTGGTGTGATTAAAAAAGAACGAGTTCAGTTGAATTATAAACCTTCATATGGAGGGGTGAAATATCATCAGGAGTCTACACGAAGAATCTTAAGATCTGGGAATACATACGGGATATAGCCTATAGCTGCCATCGAAACAAAATCAGGAAAAACAACAAGTCCCAATGCTTTTTGTGGAATGGCTAAACAACAGGCTTTAATTATATATTACTCCATTCCCCATCAGGATGATCAATCCAACGCATGCTGTGGTTTCAGACCCTATCCTTTGATCGTTTGATCCCACTAACTCATGGGCAAATGGGTCTGCTCATTGACTTCACAAACCAACTACAGTAATGATATCTAAGGCCAATGAGGAGAGTCTCTACCAAACTCCTGGGACTGATAGAGGGTCCGGCCGACCGTGCCCTCGGCCCGGTTGAAGAGGCTGGGGAGCCGTACCCATGCCACGACCATCGGCGGCACCCTCTATGAGGCCGGGCCTGCGTTTTCACGGGCCGGGACTGTGGCTCCCAGAGTCACCCCATGCAAGAGCTATCACATCTTATAAACTGCGTGATGTGTAGGAACAAACTCACAAAGTTCATCGACTTTGATTGAATTTGGCACCCAAACACTATTACTCTACAAGTCGTGGTCATCTACCTTGTTCAGTACTGGAGGTTCCTTTGGGTTGCTTTCCTCTGTGTTTTTTGTTTGGTTCTGGTTGCCTTTACGCGGTCAGGTTTGGATTGTTATTCTGGGGTTCGGATTGGTTTGAATCACTTTTTGCCGAGAGTCATGCCACGAGTCCTCCATTGACTCACACTCTGCTTTCAAGGATTTGGGAATCTTCACACTGACTTCGGCGGGAGTTGTTGATGTTTGCACAAAAGGCGTATCAGCACCTTAGCCCCAAGACTCGTTCTTGTGCCAAAGGCTCTAGGAGCTGACCCACCTCCTTCCAGAGAAAACGATCGAACAGCGAAAAGCTCTGCTCCGTCTTCCATTTGGGTCTTCGTTAGCAGGGCATCCGTACACATCCACCAGCGTGATGCCACCGTGCACGTCGTATTTCCAGTGGCCTCACCGGGCAGCCCACATCACCGAGAGGACGAGATGGTGATTGTGAGACTGGCAAAGGGAATCAAGGAAGAACAAAAGCCCTCATGTTCGAAAAGGAGGAATTCCTTGTGGGGTGGGTTCTCTGTTGATCTTCTGTTTATCTTTGCTATCTTTTTGTTGCTTGTTTCGCTTGTTTGTTCCATCTGCTTCACTCCAAGGGCGGTCGACATGGATCACCGCTCCTTCTCCATCCTGCGACACCAAGCTCCCAACTCTGCCGGCACCCAAAACAACGCGCCAAACTCCGTGCGGTACGCGCTTCGCCTAAATTCGGGATCGTCGTGGTGAACGGATACCTGGCAGGAGCGAAGTCGCTCAGCCGATGCAATCGATCACTGGGGCGATGGACTTCGAAAAGGGATCGGGTGTCCCTCATCGGCTACGTGGGTTTTCGGTTTGAGCAACCCATTCAAGCGTTCAGCTGTTGAACAGTTTGTCTGATAGATTCTGATACGATAATATATACATTATTTTCGGCTGTCGGCTATGTTTTATAGCTGCATGTCTCTAACGCCATTCTCTCCCAAATGCTCTACCTGTGTCTTTTTGTAAATTATACCAGCGTAGACCCCAAACAGAGCAATGTTCAAAAATGAGATCTCCGAACAATATGGCCAGCAGTATTTCCTAGAGGAAGAAAACTGTAGTCCACCATGTAGACGCACATACAAGATTCAAAGGGAAAGCATTAAAATTCTGTTTTTCATTGACTTTACAATGGGACGCCGTACACGGGCTAAAACATGAAATTTATGGATCCAGGTTGTGACATATGGTGCCCCCCTTGTAAACACGAATGCGCAGACCCAATCAAAATGAAGATTTCCTCAGAGCACGGACACTGCGCTTGGCTTTTTCCTTCCTACGCAGTTGCCTTCTTTGGCTTAGCCATGTACTGCATTGACCTGTGTTTGCCATAGGTCATTCTTATTATTTGAAGTAAGAACCCCATAGCTGTCGCTATCTGGGGAACAAGTCTACGAGTCGCGCAGCCTGACATTTTCGATTAGCACAAAAAGCTCAATCACCCCAGCAACAACACCAGCTGCCAACCGATGACCAGCAACAAGGCTTACCAGAGTCACAGCAACCAACCTACTCACAAAAGCACATGAAATTAGACAAAATACTATCATGCGCATAATATGATGTCATGCACATGAAATGATACGGTGCACGCGGAATGATGTCGTGCGCATGACATGATGTCATGCGCATGAAATGATGTCATGCGCATGAAGTAATACTTCTCATGGGAATACTGTAGTTTTACTAACAGCAGCCGAAATAATACTAACAGCAGCCGAAATAATACTCTGCCCGTGAAATGATGTCATGAACATGAAATCATGAAGCGCACATGAAATGATGTCGTGCGCATGACATGATGTCATGCGCATGAAACGATCTCATGCGCATGAAATACTAGCATCCAATGTGACCGCATGCAGTGCGGCGACTTGCGGTGCGGTCACGTGCAGTCACTTGCGCCAGCGGACAGTGGTGGTCACTTGCTGTCACCTGCTCCAGCACGCGGTGGCGGTCACTTCGGTCACGTGCTCCAGCAGTCTCTTAAGGGGTCACTTACTATGGTCACTGGCGGTATACGGTCACTTGCACTCGCTGCCGTCACTTCCGGTCACTTGCTCCAACGAGCAGTGGCGGTTACTTGCTGCAGTCACTTGCGGCCACTCGCACTTGCGGTGGGGTCACGTGCGGTCACTTGCTCCAGCGGGCAGTGGCGGTTACTTGTTGGAGTCACTTGCGGCCTACGTGCGGTGGGGTCACGTCCGGTCATTTGCTCCAGCGGGCAGTGGCGGTTACTTGTTGGAGTCACTTGCGGCCACTTGCGGCGCACTTGCGGTGGGCTCACGTGCGGTCACTTGCTCCAGCGGGCAGTGGCGGTTACTTGCTGGAGTCACTTGCGGCGCACTTGCGGTGGGGTCACGTGCGGTCACTTGCTCCAGCGGGCAGTGGCGGTTTCTTGGTGGAGTCACTTGCGGCGCACTTGCGGTGGGGTCACGTGCGGTCACTTGCTCCAGCGGGCAGTGGCGGTTACTTGCTGGATTCACTTGCAGCGCATTTGCTGTGGGGTCACGTGCGGTCACTTGCTCCAGCGGGCAGTGGCGGTTACTTGTTGGAGTCACTTGCGTCGCACTTGCGGTGGGGTCACGTGCGGTCACTTGCTCCAGCGGGCAGTGGCGGTGTGACTTGCTGGATTCACTTGCAGCGCACTTGCGGTGGGGTCACGAGCGGTCACTTGCTCCAGCGTGCAAAGGCGGTCGCTTGCGGCAGGTTGCAGCACTGATGTTGGAGAGCAAGCCGTTGCAACCTTCTTGATTTTTAGCCTCTTCTATCTGCACATTACTTGTGAGAGCTGTCTGCAATTCTGCAATTTGGCGAGCTTGGCACATTAAGCAAGATGAAATTCATGGGAATTCTGGCGCAGTAACCAAACTTTCAAGTGCTCAACGAGACTTGCAAGGCCAACCTTCACATACTTTGACTGACAAGCTTTTGCGTCGCTGCATTTTCCGCAATACATCGTTCAGCCGTCGTGCCTATCACGTCCAGCGCAATGATCGTGTCTACATGCACCCACTCCGAACATAAAACAAAGGCTGTGACAAGGAATAACATTTGCAAATCAAAACGCAAAATCAATTCGCGGCACAGCATAGCCATACTTGAAGCCGCACTTCTACGGATTTTTTACGTCACAACGCCCGTTTCCTGTGGAATCGTGTTGCGACGCAAGAACATTACGGTGAACCCTTGTGATCATTCCCCTGGTATGTTGTTTGAATGTTGTCAGTGCAGTTGAAAATGTTTTTTTGCGCTGCCCTGCCCCCCCCTTAAAAGATCGAAAGTGTTGTTTACACCCATTCTGGCAAAAAGAAATCCTTGATCAACAAATCGAATTCTTGAAGCAAGCACAAAAACCGCACGACTCTTGCAAACAATGCTAATGTCTGCTCACTGCAGCATCCCGAAAAGGTATGTAAAAAAACAAACAAACTTCCTCGATCCTGAACACATGGTTACGCAATGGCATTGCTCTGCTGCGAACAGTGTTTGACAAGCACCGCAACGGCAAAAAAGCATTCAAACATGCTGGCTTTCGCAAGTCAGTAAAAACATCTTCTTTTTGGCTACCATCACGCAACCCTCATGAACCCGCAGCAGGCCATCTGCCACAACGACTCTTCAGAGTCAGGGCAGCCAGGCGCCAAAAAGGGTCACACAGTATGGATTCCGCTTTTCATCATGTCACATGCCGCGTGGCTGCAACCAAAATGTTGACATCGATACAATCAACCATCCATCACTGAGAGTGACCCCCAGAGCAAGCAGAAGTGCAGGACAAAGCCCCAAGCTCTGTTATATCGGTCTGAACGCCCTTGCTAACAACAAAGATGATATCGTTATCCGGCAAACTTTTCTCAACTGCATCTGTCTTTCCATTGACCATAGTCTCCAACAAGAATCGATCACAAACTGCCACAGCCGGCAAATCATCCTCATTCACATGAATTGCCACCAAATCCTGGCAAAAGAACACGCTTGCTTACATGTTCATTCATATCTCAAAGCAAAGCAAAGCTTTAATTGAATGGCACACCACTAAAGCAACAATGCCTTCTCTGCCGGTTTTTCGTCGTGACCTGGAGCTTCAGGCACGTGAGCTTCAACAAGACTTTCCTCCAATGCGCTCACCGAATAGCGCCACTTGCAAAGCTCAAAAGTACAAAAACATAGCAGCCATAACAAAAATCAATCCATAGATCAAAGCCTCCCTCCCAGCAACCCCAACCTGCTCCTCCAAATCAGCTTTAATCTGCTCATCTGCTTCAGGACACGTCATATAGCCTCGTTGATAATCAAAATCCAAGTCCCTGTGATTGGCTCCGCCGCAAAAAGCTTCTCCAATAGTCACAGCCGCAGCATAACTTGTAAAGCGGTGCCAAGCAAGAGAATGTGCCTGCCGCTTGCCATGACAAAGAACATATTTGCATACTCAAAGACCTAAAAACATACATATGTATATATAGACCGCATTTTACATACCCTTTACATATATGTAAACATACATCTGCATATGCTACAAAAATATATATATATGATACATACATACATACATACATACATACATACATACATTAAAAAGTATATATACATACATTAAAAAGTATATATATATATATATCCATGTTGTCGGATCCAAAACCAAGCTCTCATGATGGCCTGCCTTCTTAGGATTCTCCTTCTGAAACTGGCACTTCCAGACGGGCATGGAGCTTTTCGCGCTTTCCGCATGTTGCAACACTCGCGAAAAGCAATCAGTAACAAAGCTTGTCTGATAACATGTCGCAAGATGGCGAGCTGTCCCTTTGGCAAACTGCAACACTAAACCATGCGTCATTCATGATCTGAGCCGGCAAACTCATCGACGGCCCAGCGCAGCCAATGCAGCTTTCAAACTCGAAACACCAGAAATACAACAGAGCAACGACCTTGTGCGCATCAAAAAATTAATCGGCCCAGCATCCAGCCAAGCCCGGGGATACAAAGCATCCAGACAGGCCATGGGAAACAAGTGGAAGACAAGTGAGCTTACTGGGAGCCAAGTCGAGACATGTGGGAGACAAATGTGAAATCATGCGGCCAGAGCCCTCAGAGCATCCAGAGCTTACTGGGAGACAAGTGGGAGACAAGTGTGAAATCATGCGGCCAGAGCACTCAGAGCATCCAGAGCTTACTGGGAGACAAGTGGGAGACAAATGGGAGACAAATGGCAGACAAGTGTGAAATCATGCGGCCAGAGCACTAGAGCATCCAGAGCTTACTGGGAGACAAGTGGGAGACAAGTCTGAAATCATGCGGCCAGAGCACTCAGAGCATCCAGAGCTTACTGGGAGACAAGTGGGAGACAAATGGAAGACAAGTATGAAATCATGCGGCCAGAGCGCTGAGAGCATCCAGAGCTTACTGGGAGACAAGTGGGAGACAAATATGAGACAAGCGTGAAATCATGCGGCCAGAGCACTGAGAGCATCCAGAGCTTACTGGGAGACAACTGGGAGACAAGTGGGTGACAAATGGGAGACAAGTATAAAATCATGCGGCCAGAGCACTGACAGCATCCAGAGCTTACTGGGAGACAAGTGGGAGACAAATGGGAGACAAGTATGCGGCCAGGGAACTCAGAGCGTCCAGAGCTTACTGGGAGACAAGTGGGAGACAAGTGTGAAATCATGC
>CAXAMN010025805.1:623199-636719 GCA_963970005.1 Durusdinium trenchii | reverse complement strand
GCTGCCACATCCTTGCAAAGAGAAGGATGCAATCAATCCCAGGGCAACGGCCGCAAAAGCACGGAAGAGCTTCATGGCCAAGTCAAGTACAATCGCACTTGTTCTACCTACCTGGTACGTACCTTCTCCGCCAAAAGAGCTGAGGGAGATATCGAGAATTAACATGCACAGCACCCTCTGCAAGAACAAGCCAGTTGCAGAATCTTTGCAAAATCTCTGTTCTTTTGCTAGCTAACCTTTACCAACCCTTTTTGTGACTCTATTGGGCTCTATCTCAAAAGGATTCAAAAGGCAGATCTGTCAGCGATGAATATCACATGTTTCGCAAACTCGCTCACGTGAATGTAGTCGTCTGCAGCCTCTTGCTGCAGGATATGCAACATCGGACACGAGTGCAACTCTTCTACATTAGGAATTGGTCAAAAGGATTTTCTGACCGAGAACCCTGATTCTGCCACTCAAGCTCGTCAGCTGGCCAAATACTCTGCGAGGAAGTTGTTGACTTGATGCAAATAACAAATTATGATTTCTAGTGGCTTATAGACCAGAATGCCATATATGTACGAGCATGGAAGATGGTGGCAACGTGCACCCTACTTCTAAGACATAGACAAACATGTTTTCATTGTGCCGACTTCAACATGCATTGGGAACTGCAGGTCTTGAGCTTAACCGTTCCCACATTCTGCCACTCAAGCGCTTCAGCTTAAGCCCTCACATCATAGTCGTAGTGGTTTCCATCGTAGTCGTGTTGACTGTCATCATCTCCGTAGTTGTTTCATTCATGCCCGTGACACCATCATCAGAGCTGCCACATCCCTGCAAAGAGAAGGATGCAATCAATCCCAGGGCAATGGCCGCAAAAGCACGGAAGAACTTCATGGCCAAGTTGAGCACGGTTGAACTAGCTTTCTGTTTCAGATGGAAATCTGATCCGCGCAGAATTTGCTGCGGATTTCCAGTACAAGTCTGTAAATGCATCTCAGACCTCCAAAGATACCCAAACAATACAAACAGTCAAACAGAAAGCTACCAATCAAACACTCTCACTCCCTCAGATCTAAGAATCTAAGAAGCTGGGTAGCCCCCAAATTGACTCCGATCCTCGCTACAAAGCACTTCGTACATCCAGGACCCCTCTTTCGTGGAGCCTCCACATGTGCCAGTCACACCGCTCTCGTACCGCGTTGCCTCTGCCTCCTGGGGGTGACCAGCCCGAGGCTGAGCCCTCCGAGCTCCCCCTAAGCTCCTTTCGCTCCCTGAGTTCCGTATGTTCACCCCAGAATTCGAACTCTGTGCTGGAAGAAGACTTGGGAGACTCGAGTCGTCTCCCTTCATTCCCCTCCTCCGAGCGGCACCGCGACACTGCCGCGCCGACACCCGCCGAACGTCCGAGCACCCCGGCGCCGATCAAGCGTCGATCTCGAATGTCCTGACCGTCGGCCAGCCGAGCGCGGGCTCGCTCTCGCGCTCGCGCCGCGCTGCGCGTGCTTTGCAGCGCGGAGTAGCGAAGAAGACAGGCCCCACTTGTGCGGACAGGAGTGGATTTCAAGTAATTTCAAGGGGTCTATAGGAAGTGACTATAGAGTGTGTATTGCGGTCTTCAGGACCGATCCCCTTTGCAGGTCGTCCTTTTTCCCAACTCCCATGCTTTTCAAAGCAGCCACCTCGCGGATTGAGCTGCAAATGGGACAAAGGGGATGAGTGCTGGGTGGCAGTCCTTTGGCTGTGCCTGCCTCCTTTTCGAAGGCATTTTATGACCAGCTCTGAGGATTCTTCCCCCTAACTGGATGGTGATGATTACAAGAGCCTTTACCACGATATGGTGGTCAAAACCTTACCCACCAATACCATGGAAGGATGACGATGTTTTGTTGCATCTTTTCATTTGACCCGGGGTCAACCAAAGTATCCTGGTTTTGCCGAGAACCCTCCACCAAAAACGGATGAAATCATAGGTTTGCAAGCTTGCACTCAATGTTCATGTATGGTTTTCCTTTTAAAACGTTCCATATATGAATGCCGATGTCAAATTCTTTATAGGGACCGACCAACTCGTCTGCAACATTTCACGACGAAGCCATGGAAAGAATGATGTATAGGGGAATGATGGGGAATGTGTGTATAATTATATATATACAGTATATGCGCCAAAAGAGGCTGTCATTAGGTCATCCCCATAGTGTTTTGGACGTACTGTTTATTAAACCTATACAATATAATATACTATATATTATATATATAGTAAAAACCATCCATGGATCTAACAGCAACCGTCAGTGCCCAAACCAATATGAAACATATTGCAAGCCATGCAACATCATAGAAAACGAACTATTATACCACCAAACCATGGAAGGTTGACATCCTTTGTAGAGGAATCCGTCTATTTTCTGGGGTCAACCAAGGTAACACGGTTTTGACCCACAGCCATATCCTTCTTCATCCTACCGCCGACCTTTCTACTGTACCCTAGTGTTCTTCACTGCCCAATAGCCTGGACTAACCTGCCCAGCTCTGCGTCTCCTCTTCTCGGATCAACATCTTGTCAAAGGGTAGCAAGTCTGAAACGGTTATCACGGTTGCAAGGGACGTTGGACTCATGTCACAAAGGAAGAAGGTTTCACGAGCAGTCAGCAGTCTCTTTTTCAGTGTTTGGGATTGTTCTTGTGCCGAAACAAGTGTCTAGAGCAGCTCCCGATGAAAGACATCTTTTCCGGATGGTAAGGTGTTCCACTTGTCTTTTAAGGTGGGATTTCCCTGGCAAAAGTCAAGCCTTCCAGGCCTTTTAAGTCCATCCGGTTGATGGTTGATGCGTATACATTGCATAAAAGGTCTGCTCAGGAGTCGACTAAAAGCGTCCAAAAACTGGTTTGGTCATTTGAGGTTTGCCTTCTCTGGGACCCACATTGCCAGCTTTGGGCGTGAAGAAACATGCAATCATGGAAGTGGGTGATCAACTACTAACTCCGCGGGCGTTTGCAAAACATTGATTTGGCCGACTTGAACCCTTCCCATGGAAGTTCGCTTCTTTCAAGCTTTCCCAAAGCCACCAAATCGCCAAATATGTCCAAATATGATGAGACTGTTGTAGACTAAAGAATAACCTCAATTGATAATAGAAAAGCTCGATGGAGTTTCATAGGATTCAGGATGTTTCAGGTGGATTAGAGCGAAGCAAGGCTCGCGCAGGGAAGCCCTCCAGGATCGTCCTAGTGGGGGAGATGCTCTGAACCATACATGACGAAACCCTGACTACTTGGATACACAAAGTCTCCTTGGCGCATCTTCTCCTACCTGAACTTAAGTGCATTTCAGTGAGAAGCCATCAGAGGCCATCAGTATAAGGTATAAGTCTATAGACTCTGTAGACCAGTTGACTCTGACCCGGTTCCCCGCAATTCGGTCAGCAGTTCCAAGAACGTCCAACATCGGGACTGATTGGTCGCAGTTCTTCCGACAAATCATAGACACTCGCTGAAATCAATGGGAACAATGGTAACCATCATATATCATCCATGGTATATCATCCATGGTATATGTGGATGGAAACCATGGGAACCCGATGCCGGATGACCCTGGTTTTCCGAAGACCCCCACTTGCTGGTGAACTGCGCGAAACCCGATTCTGTCCATCTCTCCCGGGCGAAACCGGAAAACCGGAAACCCTTCCGGGGGTGGGTCTGTTCAACGTCCTAAGAGGTGAGTCTTCCTCCAGACACCACTCGATCCCTGAGACTCCGCACGGCTCTTCTTGTCTTCGCATCCAGGCACCCATCGTTCACGGACCCAGACCACAGTCCCCGGAGGGACGCGTCTGGGCGCGAGGCGACCGGCGGAGGCCGAGGCCAGCGAACTCCGCTGAAGTCCGACGGCTTCTTCCGGTGCGAATCCACCCAAAAAGACCAATTGACTCGAATGTCCAGTAGGTGTGGGGTCGTGGTCGCCCTGTTAACACCGGTAAAACCGGTGTGTTGAAGCGGGATGGGCCACTTGATCGAGCTTTTCTGACCTCAACTTCCGCTGTTGCAAGAACTTCCCACAAGATCTGAAACTTTACGTGAAAACCAGCAAATGGCTCTATCTAATATGCATATCCTTTTTTGAAGGTCTTACAGACAGCCGCGGCACTGACAATGTATAGATGAAACCAGTTCATGTAGGGATGATATACTGCGAACAACAACGACAAGGGGCATCAACTCAGGCGCCAGGTTCAATCAGTGGGCAACAAATCTCAACCAACCTGCTTGGCTAAGATCATCTTCGCTACATGGTGAACTGGTTGGGCTCCAGGTTGAACATTCCCTCCCCTATCAAACATATCCAAAGCACCCATCGTCGCCCCATCGAAAACCGCTGAAGAACCGCTCTCTCCACTCTTGGAGACTCAAGGGTTTCGCCATTGATGGCGACAGTTGATGAATAGAACTTGGGTCTAGCCTAATACCGAAGCCCAGTGGATGATGATGGTTAGTGAAGGCCTTGTTCAAACAAAAATGATGATTGTTTATGGACTCTTTACAGGAAATAGAACAGACCCAAAACCCTAAACCCTCTACATCCCCCTACCAGCATGTTTTACCTCCAGGGCCGAGTGAGATTTTGTTCATCAGTCAAGATCACCAGGTATTTCAACATCCTGAGGTCCCCGGCATGATTTTGTCTTCTCCGTCTGCCCCCCTCCTGCTGCTGCCCATACCAACCTCAGACGCGTCGCCAGAATTTGCCGTGTTAGCCGGGTAGTCGTGGCCATCGCAAATCCGAAAGCGAAGTTGGTTAAGTTCAAAAAACTGTCCAACTTGAATCGTGGCTTCTAACCACTTGCCAAGCTCCCAAGCTTCCGAAACCGGAAGCAGCCAGTACACCATTTGGGGAAGGATGGTGTGGCTGATGTTGGTTGATGTTTTGGAGGATTGTGGAGGCGCATCCTGAGTTTAAGTGGAAATCCTGAAGCAAACACACGAGGAGGGAGAAAACAACTTGCTCAACACATCTGTCTGCATCGGGAGTTAAGGTCGGCTAACAAGATACACAGGTTTATCAGTTCAGCTTCCATTCATGCAGTATCTCCCCCGGCTGGTGTTACAACATGGTCCATGGATCTGACACCAAAAACCTGTAGTCACATGTTCTATCATGTTCTTCACCACATGTCACTCCCAGATGATTTGTCTATCCATATCGGAGTCTAAAGGCACGTCCATCCAATCCGACACCCCCCGTGCGCCCTCGAACTCTGCCCTCGGAGGGTGCCCCTCCTCGCTTGTCACCGTCCACTCGGCCGCCAGGCCCCGCCGTTCCCTGCATGATAATGCCTGCATGGAAAAACCATCTCAGGAAACCCCGAAACCGCTACGTGACATCGTGTGCATGTTCTACGGTGTGAACTTCACACACGATGTCACCGTGAGTGGGGGGGGTGTTAGGTGTTAAAACCCGTCTTTTCTAAGGTGTCAAGAAGTTTTCAGGGGTTTAACAATATAAGAACCCTTCTGAGGTACTTGAAGCCGAAACACGTCACTCCATCGGCCACATGGGGGACAGCGAATGGTCTGTGTACATCCTTGGGAGATCGCTGTTCAGTGGTAGGTGAATCCATAGATATCCATGAGGTATGGGAGTTGCATCCCTTCACCTCTCAGGAAGGTGGGATGTTGGTAGACTGTGGAGTAAAGACTGCGACTACTACTACTACTACTGCTACTACCAATACTCCTACTACTGCTACTACTACGACGACTACTACTACTGCTACTGCTACTGCTACTGCTACTTGCTACTACTCCTGCTCCTGCTGCTGACCAATTCACAAAGCACGGTTCAATCAAACAGTAGGTGCAACCTGCAACCCCCAAGACCAAATCACGCATTCTAGTGGCGTCTGAAACATCTCCTGCTTGGAAATCACTGGTTTTAGCAAAGGTGTGGAAATCCAAGGGTCTTGGCATGCCAACTGGACACTTGGTGATGTGCAAATTCCTGCTTTCAAGGAACTGATACAAGCCCTTGATCTCGGCGGGTCGGATAGAGTCGGATAGATCCCTACCCAGCCGTACAGTCTGCTGTCAGAGCTGAGCCGCTCAAGGACGTGGGAAAGTCTCTCAAAGTGGAAGAACCAAAACAAAAGATCTCTAATGTAGACTCTTGATCAATAGCCCCCATATCCGTATCCCATATGAAGAAGAGGTCATTATATAATCCAAATCGTGTGGCTTAATGAATAAAGAGTCTACGTTATGTTGAATTGGACAGTCCCACAAGCCCTTTGTCCAAAGAGAGTAGTATGTCTTCAACTGCCATCTCCCGTCCATTTCAGCCGCCGTGGCGGTGGCGTACGTTCGTTCACGCAGCTGCTTCAGTGTGTTGGACATAGAGGCACACCTGACGGTGAGGGTGTCTTTGGCACCGCAGGGTGGGCAACATCAGCAGTCGAAATCACACAAAATCTGTAGTCGAAAGCACCAAAATCTGTAGGGTTGGCAGCACCAAAATCCGGACAATCCGCTGCCAAGAAAATGATGAGTAGGTAATGGCGGGTACTTCCACTTGAGCAAGTTGGAGAATGCATAAATTGGATTATAAACTATATACCTTGCCTTCAGGAAAACATCATCTCCTGTAGGTCAACCCTATGGTCAAGCTCCTTTCCAGAATAGCAACAGCAGCACAGACCTGGTCCGGTACACGTGCCATGTGGGCAGCCGATCACTGAGACAGGGGCTGCAAGTAGATATGTCCACCGTCGCCGCCATCTCCACCATCTGGGCCCATCAAAGGCATATTCCTCAACCAAGCGGCTGAACAAAACTTAAAGTTTATCATACATGTATATACCTGGAACGACTGATGTGCTTTGTAAGTATTGTTCTTCCGAAGGCATCTCCGGCCGCTTTGCTTTTCGGTCCGGTGTTTGCCAAATGCATCGAGCCGGTCAGCGTCACTTTGAGGGCCTAGCATTTCACGGTGGAAGGATTTGCATCCATTCCCTGAGGCAAACGGTGGTCGGCTTCCATGACAGGTATCAAAAATGCACTAAGTTAGTGTGCCTGATCCCCTCGCAAACACTGCAACGACATCAGGAATGATAGCTCTTTGTCACCAAACTACTAAATGACTGATACGCAATGATAGTAGAAATGGTCACCAGCTGGCCGGAAAACACGATCTTGACAGAAAATGGAATCTCTCCACCGGTGCACTGGACATCCGAACGTCCATCTTCAGTGACTGGCCTGGACCCTGTGACTTATCATTTCGTCCCAAGGACCGGAGCTAAGGCCCTAAGGGACCATCTGTTCCGCCAGGGTTTCGCGGCTGAAACATGATGAAACCCGCTCCTGTTTCGGTGTCTCATGCTGCTCTCACTATACCAGCCACATACTTTGCTTCATGATGGGAGAGCCAGCACACTGCACACCTCCTTTGCCAGACTTCACAAAAATGTTCGCCACATCCGTGAACTCCCAGCCAGGTTGGTTCCAGATCAAGATGCCCTGAGCCAGCACAAGTTTTCTCAAAGGGAAGAACTCTTGCAAGAAGCAAAACTCAAACCCGCTTAATGGTAGAGGCTCATCTTGAGATGCATCCAGGTCTTTTGATCTCTTTTGCCCGCTTTTAGCATAAAACACATACAGACAGCCGAGAGTGATTATGTTTGGAACCCGGGCTTCATGCTCCTCTTTTCCTTCTTCATCACTCAACCGTTGGATGCCTTCCGAGTACTCTTCACACAAGCTCCAGTTTGTCTCTTCGCAGGTTTCATGAAACAGAGAAGGTCTGTTGCAGCCGAAGAGTGAGCTTCTCATGTGCAGCTCATGCCCCCCCTCCAAACGGGTGACCAGTCGCCCCTGTCGCACTGGTCGTCACCCACGGGTGAAGGAGTGAACAACATCCAACCACTGCATTCCCTGCCATCATCGAAGTGGAAAACCATGGGAAAAAAAGACGCACTCAAGTACCTTCTAAGAAGGTATGCGGATCCCTAGGGTTTCTTTGTAAAGGACAGTGCTGGAGTCTTCCAACAAACGGGCCATGCGCCATTCTCGAACACATGTGTTCGTCAGAGTGTAGCAACATCTAGCAACCACCTTACAATGAATCACGAGAAATGGGTGGCCACCATCACACAGGTCTTGCCACCTCACCAGCATGTTATTCTGCACGTTGGGACCGATGGTAATGATGCTCTTACCAAAAAGAAACTGAGTAAACAGGAGGGGACCGTGTGGTAGTAGCTTCACAGGTCCACGGCTGGGACTTTTTCAGCCTACCGTACCTTAATCTTGTTGGACAACACACCAGCTCTGCGTGGTCAGCTCTGCACTTCGACCCGTCGCCCCCCCACGGACCGTCCGTCCCCCGTGGCCGCCCGCTTTGTCGTGCTCACGACCTGCGGCTCCGCTGCTCAGATCCGCTGAGGTTCTTGGGATGCTAAGCGGAGGTTCTCGTGATTCCACGAAAACCATGATGCCAAAGAGAGCCACCTCCCCATGGCCATCCAAGAGGTTGTTCAATTCCATTGGGAGGTTGTTCAATTAGGTTGTTCAATTCCTCAAAAAGAGCCATTAGAGCCATCATGATTCCTCAAAAAGGCGACCATTAAAATGCTTGTACACGACTCGACTCGCGTCTTCTCATCCCCTCGACTCGAATCCCAAGCGTTCCTAAGGACGTCATCGGCCGGCCGGCAGTACTGGGTGTAGATGATAGTCGGTCCCCAAACCCTTGGGGGTGACAGGGTTGACAGGGTATGTGACAGGGTTTGGGTATGTGTGTCACTCGGTGTGACAGGTATGAGGGTGTTCCAGAATGCGTCTTTCTTGGCTGTTTCTGAACCCGAGAATGCCAGTCGTGCGGTAGGTCTTACGCAAGGCTTATTACGTGTTCCTATGCTTTGCTTGCGGCTCGAAAATGTGCGCAAGGCTATATATATATATCCTTGTATTGTGCTTACGGCCAAGGATATCTATGTCCTTCTTGAATGTCTTTGGGCCCAGCTGTCATGAAAGCAAACAACTTCAACATCTGGCAACCTTATCATCCTAAACATCAGCTAAAATCGTTCTGTTCAAGGATTTATCGCCGACCCCTGGCAAAAAATGAATAAATAGGAAGAGGGGAATTTGGAACCCTGCTCAAATAAAATAGGACCTAAGACGGCAGGAAGGCCTACCAGTTGGACTGGAAGAAGCACAAGTCATCCAACATACGCACATGGTTAGGAGGTCTCCCTAAGTAAAATATATACACACACTCAATGTGGATCCGGAACTGTCGGCTTCTGTACAGAACAGTCAAGACCTGCAAAAAAGCAACGAACATCGCCTGACCGTCCTCTTCTGTCGACCGTTTCGCCGACGGATGATGCAGCGCCTGTTTTCAGCAAACTCTCTTGGGCCCGTTCGGCAAACTCTAGCCTCACATGAGCATCACATCCGGGTGCACTGGCTTGAGTGTAGCTGGAGAGTGTTCCTCTTCAATACCAAGCAAAAAACACAAAAACACATTCTCATAGCAGCCATGTTGGAACAAACAATGCGAGGACCCGGATGTGTAAACTATGTTTTGACATGTTTTGACCATGGCTTTGAAGCACCTTGGATCGAATTCCTGGACGTAACATATCTATCTAATAATAATACCATCATGTCTTTCTGGCAAGAACAAGCTTCCGTGTTGGGTGGCTCCTTTGAACCACGGCTTGACGGGGTGCACTGCACCCCTGCCAAAAGCATAGAAAAACCAGAAAACCATGATTTCCTGGACGAACTGTTGATGGATACAGCTTGTTGGTAGGAGTTGTTTGTTTTCTTCCCCAAAACAGTGGCGGCAAGCAACCAAGGATCACATCACATCAAAGATGTATGTCACACAAACACAAAAGGGCGATTCACCACCATCCCTTTGCGCGATTCACCACCGTCCCTGCGACGAAATCGCAGGCATCGCATGTCCAAACCGCAATCTTGTCAGTGGCCTGGAAAGAGAAAACCCTTCTCAACTGAAAATAGACCATTGGAATCCATTGGACATCTCTGCGCCATCACATGCGGTGAAACACAGCACGAGGCAAAGGAGAGGAGAGCCTACAAATACAAGGCTCATACCAGCACCCTCCTGGCCAGGTTTCCTGGTGACAAGTCCGGTGCCTGGTGAAACCTGTTTTGCCAAAACAGCCTCCAACAGGCTGGGCCGTGGCTGTTTGAAGGACTCTTGAACTGGGGCTCCCGGCTCCATGTCCCTCTGGACTGCTGGCGGTGTCCTTTTCGTGGTCTTCGTCAGCTCGAGGTCCTTCGCACCTCGAACGAACCACCGACATCCACCACCGACACCAGGAGGTCAGTGGCACCAGGAGGTCAGTGGTCAGGTTGACCTAACTGGGCCTGGTGTTGGGGCTCCACGTCCTGACCCACTCCCACTTGTGACCCACACAGCTGATCCTCACAGCTGCGGCTCCCACGCATAGCACTGCGCGCAGCCCGAGACCGAGAGATTCCATGCGAGCCTGACTCTCCGGCTGAATGGTCAAGACACAGATCCGACTATTTAGCCAGCCTCGGCACAAGCTACTAGCGTAATCACGTGGCAACACTCTGGAGTTGCCATAAAACACAAAACTACTGCCTGTACCCGTTGGCCCGTGAAAACCACATGCAAGCTTTCTTCCTCATCCGTCGCAAAGACTATTTCCGGAAACGTGATGCTTGTTCCGGAACTCACATCCCAACGTTGAGTGCTTTGTGTTCGGAATGCAAATCCCTTTTGACTTTCGACAGACACCGGCTTATGATGCTTGCGACGATGATTCTCATTCCCTCACTCTAAAAGAAAGCTTCACCATTCTTCCACCAATGTGGAGGTGTCCAGGCGCTCCGAACTCTGCTTTAAAGATAAACATGCAAATGATCCACGTACTTGCCGTGTAGGCATGCGGCTTATCTATCTCCTCGCCCACGCCTGCCAGGAAGCACGCGGCCACCTCAAGACCTACGCACCGAGTCGGGCGACTGAAAAACGGTACCCCTGCCTTCAACGGCCCCCCAACGGGTCACGTGGACTGTCGGGTGAGGGTGGGGGTCACTTGGAATTCCGCCCCAAAAAACACACATCGTTCCCCTGAATTCCAGTGTGAAAGTGCAACGAACCTAGGCTTGGTCACCCTATAGTGAAACGTGTTTGTTGATGTGGGTCACCCTGAAATTCCAGGCTTAAGGTCATTGTTCAGCGACCTTTTGCTGCACAATTTTTCATATTAGGGTGCTGCAAGCAAAGTGTTTAAAAAGTGAAACACACGCACTCACACTGCAACAAAGCATCCTCATGCATTTAGAAGAGATCATTCATTCTCCGTTCCTCAGATTCACCTCGTTATCATCGCCATTAATGGCCTATGTCGTTGTGATTCGCAGAATGAATCCCTGCCTTCACTGACTCCCGAGCCAAAGATCCCTGCATAGGTTTGCAGTAACCTTCCACATCCTTCGCTTCGTTTTGAGTGAATCATTCGTTTCTCCCCAGGCGGTCGACGGTCGCTGACCATCGCGGTCGATCGCTCGCCAGCGCTCGCCTCGTCCACGAGGGCGTCTCGAAGGTGGATCCTCTCGGAAGGTCACACGGACGGCCCGAAGAGGACCACGGCTGGAGGCGCTGGCCTAGGAGAACCCGACATCGGATGAAGGAAGGACAGCTGGAATTGCTAAGACGATTTGGAGTGCTGGTGCAGTATGGAATACAATTGGCGAAGGCCGTTGACACTTCGGAATGCCTCTAAGATCTGTGACCATCTGTGACCAGCGAACGATTATACATCTCGTGCTACTAGGCGTACTATGGAGAAGGACGGGCAAGGTGCATGTAACCTTTGTGTGTGTGTGTGCTGGGGAGGGGGATTGCCTGGTTCACAATATCGGGGTATGATTCTTGTTCTGCAGGGGCTATGCAACTTAGCATTTGATGCGGCTCAACCTTCGAGATGACACAAGAATGCATAATAGAATGCGATGACTCTTGCTCAACAAAAACGCCGGGCAAAACAACTAACCAAACATGACAAACTATGACACACTGTCATCTCTCTGCAACACAGGTAGTTCTTCAAACTGTAAGCCAGTGATGCAACACACGTCTCTAGAATCACCGCCGGTGTGGGTGGAACTGTAGCCGCATGAGGCGGGCCAAATCCATACATGGTTTCTAGGAATCTGCCCGGCTAGTGACAAAGGAATTGTGCTGCACTACGCCTATATAAGTTGTCAGATGTCATCAGTACCTGAGCTTACAAAATGCCATGGAATAGCTGACAAAGGAGGACATAGGAGTTATGGACCCTCTGCTCCAAGGCAAAGGCAGTGGTGCAATGATATTGAGTTTATATAATATCTCCTGCACACGGAAAAATCTAATTGCCACATGTTTTGTTATTTTGTGACATGGTCCTGTGTCATGCGGTTTACAGTAATGTAAGATACCTCTTGAACAGATTCGCATGTCTGTCCATTTGTAGCCCATGATTTACACATAGTTGACAATTAGCCCATTGACGCCCCGCTATGATCATTCTCGAGGTCTTCAGCACAGGATATCACTTGTTTCACTCTCAAACACTTGTTTGACACTCTGGGACCACCGGCTGAGGGCTGTTGCCACGCGGTGAAGCAGGGCAACAAGCCTGCTCAAACATTCGCACTGGGCATATTGGACCGAGCTAAGGCCCATTAAGGCCCTGCTAACAGCAGAATGTATTGAATCTATTCCAAGGCAACGGAAGGATGAGCATCAAGGAAACAACTTTTGTCCATCGTCCTGCGATCACAAAGCTCTCAAGAGCAAGAAGAGAATGGATCACCGCTTCAATACCAGCTCAAAGAAATAAATCCACAAATCAAACCTTGCTACTCAAGTTTATTGGGCAAATCAACAGGCAACAACTCTTGAATCTACAGTATATTAGGCAAATCTATGATCAGTTGACCAACAAACGACTGCCCCCCACTGCCCTGCGTGGCAAGCGCCGCAAAAAGAGGAGGGGTCCGAACCAAAACGCAATGGATTGGTTTAAGGGGAGCATCTACAGGACACATCAGGAAACCATGGTTTGAACCCCTCCAAATGATGGGTTTCCTGCACATCGGTCCCTTCAACCAAAGCGCCACTCCACGGTCAGCCCGGGCACTCCACGGCCTCCCTCCGCCATTGAGAACTGCCCCTGTCCCATGTAGGCCACACTGATAGAAGACGTGGTTGACGAACTGCCAAAAAAGTACGACTTACTGTTGACATCTCCAAGATTGTGCCACTTGCCACTTTTTCCTGCTCTTCGTCATTCATCTCCTATCCTCTTAGCAACGTAACAAATTGGCCTCTTTGAGCTCCTTGGGATGATCTCGTGCACAGATTGTGTCTTTTGTTCCATTTTCCATATGACTTGAAACAGCTGCGGAACATGCCAGCTGTTTTGCATGCGTTTGTTTGTGTGTGTGTCCACCCCTGGACAAAGGGTTTCGTCCAACTGATCCACC